>JAPMIB010000201.1:0-186934 GCA_034770305.1 Trichogramma dendrolimi
GTGCTGTCAGGTTATAAATTATGATTTTAAATTATGGCGAGAACAGTTGATCAAAAACAATTTTTCTAATAAAAGTGTTGTTACGCAGGCACGCGCGATTTCCATCAGGAGGATAGTTCATCGTCGTGTACAACTTGCTTTTAATCTGACACGAAAAACGCAATAAATAGTTTTTTCTGTGTGTTGTCATGTAAAAAGTATGACGTTTATGTAGGCGAGAACAGTTGATACAAAACAATTTTTCTAATAAAAGTTTGTTACGCAGGCACGCGCGATTTCGAATCAGTTGGATAATTCATCCACGTGTAAAACTTTCTATTCATCTGACACGAAAAACGCAATAAATAGTATTTTTCTGTGTTGTCATGTAAAAAAGTATGACGTTTGTGTAGTCGAACACAGTGATACAAACCAATTTTTCCAATAAAAGTGTGTACGCAGGCACGCGCGATTTCGTTTCAGAAGGATTGATCATCGTCGTGTTCAACTATCTTTTCATCTGAAGCGAAAAACGCAATAAATAGTTTTTTTTTTGTGCTGTCAGGTTATAAATTATGATTTTTAATTGTAGGCGAGAACAGTTCATACAAAACATTTTTTCTAATAAAAGTGTGTTACGCAGGCACGCGCGATTTCCTATCAGGAAAATAGTTCATCGTCGTGTACAACTTGCTTTTAATCTGACACGAAAAACGCAATAAAGAGTTTTTTTTCTGTGTTGTCAGGTTCAAAAGTATGACGTTTAATTGTAGGCGAGAACAGTTGTACAAAACAATTTTTCTAATAAAAGGGTGTTACGCAGGCACGCGCGATTTCGAATCAGTTGGATAATTCATCCACGTGTTAAACTTTCTATTCATTGACACGAAAAAACACGCAATAAATAGTATTTTTCTGTGTTGTCAGGTTCAAAAGTATGACGTTTAATTGTAGGCGAGAACAGTTGTACAAAACAATTTTTCTAATAAAAGTGTGTTACGCAGGCACGCGCGATTTCGAATCAGTTGGATAATTCATCCACGTGTTAAACTTTCTTCATCTGACACGAAAAACGCAATAAATAGTATTTTTCTGTGTGTCAGGTTCAAAAGTGACGTTTAATTGTAGGCGAGAACAGTTGACAAACCAAATTTCCAATAAAAGTGTGTTACGCAGGCACGCGCGATTTCGTTTCAGAAGGATTGATCATCGTCGTGTTCAACTATCTTTTCATCTGAAGCGAAAAACGCAATAAATAGTTTTTTTTTTGTGCTGTCAGGTTATAAATTATGAT
Organism: Trichogramma dendrolimi; assembly: GCA_034770305.1. Lineage (NCBI taxonomy): Eukaryota > Metazoa > Arthropoda > Insecta > Hymenoptera > Trichogrammatidae > Trichogramma > Trichogramma dendrolimi. The sequence continues at coordinate 1,274 of JAPMIB010000201.1, forward strand.
TTTAAATTATGGGCGAGAACAGTTGATACAAAACAATTTTTCTAATAAAAGTGTGTTACGCAGGCACGCGCGATTTCCTATCAGGAGGATAGTTCATCGTCGTGTACAACTTGCTTTTAATCTGACACGAAAAACGCAATAAATAGTTTTTTCTGTGTTGTCATGTAAAAAAGTATGACGTTTAATTGTAGGCGAGAACGTTGATACAAAACAATTTTTCTAATAAAAGTTTGTTACGCAGGCACGCGCGATTTCGAATCAGTTGGATAATTCATCCACATGTAAAACTTTCTATTCATCTGACACGAAAAACGCAATAAATAGTATTTTTCTGTGTTGTCATGTAAAAAAGTATGACGTTTGATTGCACGCTAAAACAGTTGAAACAAAACAATTTTTCTACTAAAAGTGTGTTAGGCAGGCACGCGCGATTTGGAATCAGTTGGAGAATTCATCCACATGTAAAACTTTCTATTCATCTGAAACGAAAAACGCAATAAATAGTAATTTTCTGTGTTGTCAAGTAAAAAAGTATGACGTTTGATTGTACGCTAGAACAGTTGATACAAAACAATTTTTCTCATAAAAGTGTTATACGCAGTCACGCGCGATTTCGTATCAGAAGGATTGATCATCGTCGTGTTCAACTATCTATTCATCTGACACGAAAAACGCAATAAATAGTTTTTTCTGTGTGTTGTCAGGTTAAATTGATTTTTAATTGTAGGCGAGAACAGTTCATACAAAACATTTTTTCTAATAAAAGTGTTTACGCAGGCACGCGCGATTTGGAATCAGTTGAATAATTCATTAACGTGTAAAACTTCGATTCATCTGACACGAAAAACGCAATAAATAGTATTTTCTGTGTTGTCAGGTAAAAAGTATGACGTTTGATTGTAGTCGAACACAGTTGATACAAAACCAATTTTTCCAATAAAGTGTGTTACGCAGGCACGCACGATTTCGTTTCAGAAGGATTGATCATCGTCGTGTTCAACTATCTTTTCATCTGACACGAAAAACGCAATACATAGTTTTTTTTTTTTTGTGCTGTCAGGTTATAATTATGATTTTAATTTTAGGCGAAAACAGTTGATACAAAACAATTCTTCTAATAAAAGTGTGTTACGCAGGCACGCGCGATTTGGAATCAGTTGGAGAATTCATCCACATGTAAAACTTTCTATTCATCTGACACGAAAAACGCAAAAAATAGTAATTCTTGTTGTCAAGTAAAAAGTATGACGTTTGATTGTACGCTAGAAACAGTTGATACAAAAAATTTTTCTCATAAAGTGTTATACGCAGGCACGCGCGATTTCGTATCAGAAGCATAGTTCATCGTCGTGTACAACTTGCTTTTAATCTGACACGAAAAACGCAATAAATAGTATTTTTCTGTGTTGTCAGGTTCAAAAGTATGACGTTTAATAGTAGGCGAGAACAGTTGATACAAACAATTTTTCTAATAAAGTGTGTTACGCGGCACGCGATTGGAATCAGTTGAATAATTCATTAACGTGTAAAACTTTCGATTCATCTGACACGAAAAACGCAATAAATAGTATTTTTCTGTGTTGTCAGGTAAAAAAGTATGACGTTTGATTGTAGTCGAACAAGTTGATACAAACCAATTTTTCCAATAAAAGTGTGTTACGCAGGCACGCACGATTTCGTATCAGAAGGATTGATCATCGTCGTGTTCACTATCTATTCATCTGACACGAAAAACGCAATAAATAGTTTTTTCTGTGTGTGTCAGTTATAAATTATGATTTTTAATGTAGGCGAGAACAGTTGATACAAAACAATTTTTCTAATAAAAGTTTGTACGCAGGCAAGCGCGATTTCGATCAGTTGGATAATTCATCCACGTGTAAAACTTTCTATTGATCTGACACGAAAAACGCAATAAATAGTATTTTTCTGTGTTGTCAGGTAAAAAGTATGACGTTTGATTGTAGTCGAACACAGTTGATACAAACCAATTTTTCCAATAAAAGTGTGTACGCAGGCACGCACGATTTCGTTCAGAAGGATTGATCATCGTCGTGTTCAACTATCTTTTCATCTGACACGAAAAACGCAATACATAGTTTTTTTTTTGTGCTGTCAGGTTATAAATTATGATTTTTAATTTTAGGCGAGAACAGTTGATACAAACAATTCTTCTAATAAAAGTGTGTTACGCAGGCACGCGCGATTTGGAATCAGTTGGAGAATTCATCCACATGTAAAACTTTCTATTCATCTGACACGAAAACGCAATAAATAGTATTTTCTGTGTTGTCAGGTAAAAAAGTATGACGTTTGATTGTAGTCGAACACAGTTGATACAAACCAATTTTTCCAATAAAAGTGTGTTACGCAGGCACGCACGATTTCGTTTCAGAAGGATTGATCATCGTCGTGTACAACTTGCTTTTAATCTGACACGAAAAACGCAATAAATAGTTTAGTTTCTGTGCTTTCGTTAAAAAGTATAACGTTTAATTGTAGGTGAGAACAGTTGATACAAAACAATTTTTCTAATAAAGTGTGTTAGGCAGGCACGCGCGATTGGAATCAGTTGGATAATCATCCACATGTAAAACTTTCTATTCATCTGAAACGAAAAACACAATAAATATTATTTTTCTGTGTTGTCAAGTAAAAAAGTATGACGTTTGATTGTACGCTAGAACAGTTGATACAAAACAATTTTTCTCATAAAAGTGATAGACGCAGGCACGCGCGATTTCGTATCAGGAGGATGGTTAATCGTCGTGTACAACTTGCTTTTAATCTGACACGAAAAACGCAATAAATAGTTTTGTTCTGTGCTGTCAGGTTAAAACTTATGATTTTTAATTGTAGGCGAGAACAGTTGATACAAAACAATTTTTCATAAAAGTGGTTACGCAGGCACGCGCGATCGAATCAGTTGGATAATTCATCCACGTGTAAAACTTGCTTTTGATCTGACACGAAAAAAGCAATAAATAGTTTTTTTCTGTGTTGTCAGGTCAAAAGTATGATGTTTAATTGTAGGCGAGAACAGTTGATACAAACCAAATTTCCAATAAAAGTGTGTTACGCGGCAGCGCGATTCGTATTAGACGATTAATCATCGTCGTGTTCAACTATTCTTCATCTGACACAAAACGCAATAAATAGATTTTTATTGTGCTGTCAGGTATAAATTATGATTTTAAATTATGGGCGAGAACAGTTGATACAAACAATTTTTCTAATAAAAGTGTGTTCGCAGGCACGCGCGATTTCCTATCAGGAGGATAGTTCATCGGTGTACAACTTGCTTTTAATCTGACACGAAAAACGCATAAATAGTTTTTTCTGTGTGTTGTCATGTAAAAAAGTATGACGTTTAATTGTAGGCGAGAACAGTTGATACAAAACAATTTTCTAATAAAAGTTTGTTACGCAGGCACGCGCGATTTCGAATCAGTTGGATAATTCATCCACGTGTAAAACTTCTATTCATCTGACACGAAAAACGCAATAAATAGTATTTTTCTGTGTTGTCATGTAAAAAGTATGACGTTTGATTGTAGTCGAACACAGTTGATACAAACCAATTTTTCCAAAAAGTGTGTTACGCAGGCACGCGCGATTTCGTTTCAGAAGGATTGATCATCGTCGTGTTCAACTATCTTTTCATCTGAAGCGAAAAACGCAATAAATAGTTTTTTTTTGTGCTGTCAGGTTATAAATTATGATTTTTAATTGTAGGCGAGAACAGTTCATACAAACATTTTCTAATAAAAGTGTGTTACGCAGGCACGCGCGATTTCCTATCAGGAAAATAGTTCATCGTCGTGTACAACTTGCTTTTAATCTGACACGAAAAACGCAATAAAGAGTTTTTTTCTGTGTTGTCAGGTTCAAAAGTATGACGTTTAATTGTAGGCGAGAACAGTTGTACAAAACAATTTTTCTAATAAAGTGTGTTACGCAGGCACGCGCGATTTCGAATCAGTTGGATAATTCATCCACGTGTTAAACTATTCATCTGACACGAAAAACGCAATAAATAGTATTTTTCTGTGTTGTCAGGTTCAAAAGTATGACGTTTAATTGTAGGCGAGAACAGTTGTACAAAACAATTTTTCTAATAAAAGTGTGTTACGCAGGCACGCGCGATTTCGAATCAGTTGGATAATTCATCCACGTGTTAAACTTTCTATTCATCTGACACGAAAAACGCAATAAATAGTATTTTTCTGTGTTGTCAGGTTCAAAAGTATGACGTTTAATTGTAGGCGAGAACAGTTGATACAAACCAAATTTCCAATAAAAGTGTGTTACGCAGGCACGCGCGATTTCGTTTCAGAAGGATTGATCATCGTCGTGTTCAACTATCTTTTCATCTGAAGCGAAAAACGCAATAAATAGTTTTTTTTTTGTGCTGTCAGGTTAAAATTATGATTTTAAATTATGGGCGAGAACAGTTGATACAAAACAATTTTCTAAAAAAGTGTGTTACGCAGGCACGCGCGATTTCCTATCAGGAGGATAGTTCATCGTCGTGTACAACTTGCTTTTAATCTGACACGAAAAACGCAATAAATAGTTTTTTCTGTGTGTTGTCATGTAAAAAAGTATGACGTTTAATTGTAGGCGAGAACAGTGATACAAAACAATTTTTCTAATAAAGTTTGTTACGCGGCACGCGCGATTTCGAATCAGTTGGATAATTCATCACATGTAAAACTTTCTATTCATCTGACACGAAAAACGCAATAAATAGTATTTTTCTGTGTTGTCATGTAAAAAAGTATGACGTTTGATTGCACGCTAAAACAGTTGAAACAAAACAATTTTCTACTAAAAGTGTGTTAGGCAGGCACGCGCGATTTGGAATCAGTTGGGAATTCATCCACATGTAAAACTTTCTATTCATCTGAAACGAAAAACGCAATAAATATTTTCTGTGTTGTCAAGTAAAAAAGTATGACGTTTGATTGTACGCTAGAACAGTTGATACAAAACAATTTTTCTCATAAAAGTGTTATACGCAGTCACGCGCGATTTCGTATCAGAAGGATTGATCATCGTCGTGTTCAACTATCTATTCATCTGACACGAAAAACGCAATAAATAGTTTTTTCTGTGTGTTGTCAGGTTATAAATTATGATTTTTAATTGTAGGCGAGAACAGTTCATACAAAACATTTTTTCTAATAAAAGTGTGTTACGCAGGCACGCGCGATTTGGAATCAGTTGAATAATTCATTAACGTGTAAAACTTTCGATTCATCTGACACGAAAAACGCAATAAATAGTATTTTTCTGTGTTGTCAGGTAAAAAAGTATGACGTTTGATTGTAGTCGAACACAGTTGATACAAACCAATTTTTCCAATAAAAGTGTGTTACGCAGGCACGCACGATTTCGTTTCAGAAGGATTGATCATCGTCGTGTTCAACTATCTTTTCATCTGACACGAAAAACGCAATACATAGTTTTTTTTTTTTGTGCTGTCAGGTTATAAATTATGATTTTTAATTTTAGGCGAAAACAGTTGATACAAAACAATTCTTCTAATAAAAGTGTGTTACGCAGGCACGCGCGATTTGGAATCAGTTGGAGAATTCATCCACATGTAAAACTTTCTATTCATCTGAAACGAAAAACGCAAAAAATAGTAATTTTCTGTGTTGTCAAGTAAAAAAGTATGACGTTTGATTGTACGCTAGAACAGTTGATACAAAACAATTTTTCTCATAAAAGTGTTATACGCAGGCACGCGCGATTTCGTATCAGAAGCATAGTTCATCGTCGTGTACAACTTGCTTTTAATCTGACACGAAAAACGCAATAAATAGTATTTTTCTGTGTTGTCAGGTTCAAAAGTATGACGTTTAATAGTAGGCGAGAACAGTTGATACAAAACAATTTTTCTAATAAAAGTGTGTTACGCAGGCACGCGCGATTTGGAATCAGTTGAATAATTCATTAACGTGTAAAACTTTCGATTCATCTGACACGAAAAACGCAATAAATAGTATTTTCTGTGTTGTCAGGTAAAAAAGTATGACGTTTGATTGTAGTCGAACACAGTTGATACAAACCAATTTTTCCAATAAAAGTGTGTTACGCAGGCACGCACGATTTCGTATCAGAAGGATTGATCATCGTCGTGTTCAACTATCTATTCATCTGACACGAAAAACGCAATAAATAGTTTTTTCTGTGTGTTGTCAGGTATAAATTATGATTTTTAATGTAGGCGAGAACAGTTGATACAAAACAATTTTTCTAATAAAAGTTTGTTACGCAGGCAAGCGCGATTTCGAATCAGTTGGATAATTCATCCACGTGTAAAACTTTCTATTGATCTGACACGAAAAACGCAATAAATAGTATTTTTCTGTGTTGTCAGGTAAAAAAGTATGACGTTTGATTGTAGTCGAACACAGTTGATACAAACCAATTTTTCCAATAAAAGTGTGTTACGCAGGCACGCACGATTTCGTTTCAGAAGGATTGATCATCGTCGTGTTCAACTATCTTTTCATCTGACACGAAAAACGCAATACATAGTTTTTTTTTTGTGCTGTCAGGTTATAAATTATGATTTTTAATTTTAGGCGAGAACAGTTGATACAAAACAATTCTTCTAATAAAAGTGTGTTACGCAGGCACGCGCGATTTGGAATCAGTTGGAGAATTCATCCACATGTAAAACTTTCTATTCATCTGACACGAAAAACGCAATAAATAGTATTTTTCTGTGTTGTCAGGTAAAAAAGTATGACGTTTGATTGTAGTCGAACACAGTTGATACAAACCAATTTTTCCAATAAAGTGTGTTACGCAGGCACGCACGATTTCGTTTCAGAAGGATTGATCATCGTCGTACAACTTGCTTTTAATCTGACACGAAAAACGCAATAAATAGTTTAGTTTCTGTGCTTTCGTTAAAAAGTATAACGTTTAATTGTAGGTGAGAACAGTTGATACAAAACAATTTTTCTAATAAAAGTGTGTTAGGCAGGCACGCGCGATTTGGAATCAGTTGGATAATTCATCCACATGTAAAACTTTCTATTCATCTGAAACGAAAAACACAATAAATATTATTTTTCTGTGTTGTCAAGTAAAAAAGTATGACGTTTGATTGACGCTAGAACAGTTGATACAAAACAATTTTTCTCATAAAAGTGATAGACGCAGGCACGCGCGATTTCGTATCAGGAGGATGGTTAATCGTCGTGTACAACTTGCTTTTAATCTGACACGAAAAACGCAATAAATAGTTTTGTTTCTGTGCTGTCAGGTTAAAAATTATGATTTTTAATTGTAGGCGAGAACAGTTGATACAAAACAATTTTTCTAATAAAAGTGTGTTACGCAGGCACGCGCGATTTCGAATCAGTTGGATAATTCATCCACGTGTAAAACTTTCTATTCATCTGACACGAAAAACGCAATAAATAGTATTTTTCTGTTTTGTCATGTAAAAAAGTATGACGTTTGATTGTAGTCGAACACAGTTGATACAAACCAATTTTTCCAATAAAAGTGTGTTACGCAGGCACGCGCGATTTCGTATCAGACGGATTAATTATCGTCGTGTTCAACTATCTTTTCATCTGACACGAAAAACGCAATAAATAGTTTTTTTCTTGTGCTGTCAGGTTATAAATTATGATTTTTAATTATAAGCGAGAACAGTTGATACAAAACAATTTTTCTAATAAAGTGTGTTAGGCAGGCACGCGCGATTTGGAATCAGTTGGATACTTCATCCACATGTAAAACTTTCTATTCATCTGAAACGAAAAACGCAATAAATAGTATTTTCCTGTGTTGTCAAGTAAAAAAGTATGACGTTTGATTGTACGCTAGAACAGTTGATACAAAACAATTTTTCTAATAAAAGTGTGTTACGCAGGCACGCGCGATTTCCTATCAGGAGGATAGTTCATCGTCGTGTACAACTTGCTTTTAATCTGACACGAAAAACGCAATAAATAGTATTTTTCTGTGTTGTCAGGTTTAAAAGTATGTTGTTTAATAGTAGTCGAGAACAGTTGATACTAAACCATTTTCCTAATAAAAGTGTTTACGCAGGCACGCGCGATTTCGTATCAGACGGATTAATCATCGTCGTGTTCAAATCTATCCATCTGACACAAAAACGCAATAAATAGTTTTTTTTCTGTGTTGTCAGGTTCAAAAGTATGACGTTTATTAGTAATCGAGAACAGTTGATACTAAACCATTTTTCTGATAAGAGTGTTATACGCAGGCTCGCGCGATTTTTATCAGTAGGATGGTTCATCGTCGTGTACAACTATCTATTCATCTGACACAAAAACGCACTAAATATTTTTTTTTCTGTGTTGTCAGGTTCAAAAGTATGACGTTTAAATAGTAGTCGAGAACAGTTGATACTAAACCATTTTCCCAATAAAAGTTTATACGCTGGTACGCGCGATTTTGTATCAGAAGGATTAATCATCGTCGTGTTCATTTATCTATCATCTGACACGAAAAACGCAATAAATAGTTTTCTTTCTATGCTGTCGGGTTAAAAATTATGATTTTTAATTGTAGTCGAAACAGTTGATACTTAACAATTTTTCGAATAAAAGTGTTATACGCAGGCACGCGCGATTTCGAATCAGTTGGATAATTCATCCACGTGTAAAACTTTCTATTCATCTGACACGAAAAACGCAATAAATAGTTTTTTTTCTTGTGCTGTCAGGTTATAAATTATGATTTTTAATTATGGGCGAGAACAGTTGATACAAAACAATTTTTCTAATAAAAGTGTGTTACGCAGGCACGCGCGATTTCCTATCAGGAGGATAGTTCATCGTCGTGTACAACTTGCTTTTAATCTGACACGAAAAACGCAATAAATAGTTTTTTTTCTGAGTTGTCAGGTTCAAAAGTATGACGTTTAATAGTAGTCGAGAACAGTTGATACAAAACAATTTTTCTCATAAAAGTGTTATGCGCAGGCACGCGCGATTTCGTATCAGTAGGATGGTTCATCGTCGTGTTCAACTATCTTTTCATCTGACACGAAAAACGCAATAAATAGTTTCTTTTCTTGTGCTGTCAGGTTATAAATTATGATTTTTAATTACAGGCGAGAACAGTTGATACAAAACCATTTTTCTAATAAAAGTGTGTTAGGCAGGCACGCGCGATTTCGTATCAGAAGGATTGATCATCGTCGTGTTGAACTATTTTTTCATCTGACACTAAAAACGCAATAAATTGTTTTTTTCTGTGTTGTCAGGTTCAAAAGTATGACGTTTATTAGTAATCGAGAACAGTTGATACTAAACCATTTTTCTGATAAAAGTGTTATACGCAGGCACGTGCGATTTCCTATCAGGAGGATAGTTCATCGTCGCGTACAACTATCTATTCATCTGACACGAAAAACGCAATAAATAGTATTTTTCTGTGTTGTCAGGTTTAAAAGTATGACGTTTAATAGTAGTCGAGAACAGTTGATACTAAACCATTTTCCTAATAAAAGTGTTATACGCAGGTACGCGCGATTTCGTATCAGACGGATTAATCATCGTCGTGTTCACTATCATCTGACACAAAAACGCAATAAATAGTTTTTTTCGTGTTGTCAGGTTCAAAAGTATGACGTTTATTAGTAATCGAGAACAGTTGATACTAAACCATTTTTCTGATAAGAGTGTTATACGCAGGCTCGCGCGATTTCTTATCAGTAGGATGGTTCATCGTCGTGTACAACTATCTATTCATCTGACACAAAAAACGCACTGAATATTTTTTTTTCTGTGTTGTCAGGTTTAAAAGTATGACGTTTAATAGTAGTCGAACAGTTGATACAAACCATTTTCCTAATAAAAGTGTTATACGCTGGTACGCGCGATTCGTATCAGAAGGATTAATCATCGTCGTGTTCATTTATCTATTCATCTGACACGAAAAACGCAATAAATAGTTTTCTTTCTATGCTGTCAGGTTATAAATTATGATTTTTAATTATGGGCGAGAACAGTTGATACAAAACAATTTTTCTAATAAAAGTGTGTTACGCAGGCACTCGCGATTTCCTATCAGGAGGATAGTTTATCGTCGTGTACAACTTGCTCTTAATCTGACACGAAAAACGCAATAAATAGTTTTTTTTCTGTGTTGTCACGTTCAAAAGTATGACGTTTGATTGTAGGCGAGAACAGTTGATACAAAACAATTTTTCTAATAAAGTGTGTTAGGCAGGCACGCGCGATTTCCTATCAGGAGGATAGTTTATCGTCGTGTACAACTTGCTTTTAATCTGACACGAAAAACGCAATAAATAGTTTTTTTTCTGTGTTGTCAGGTTCAAAAGTATAACGTTTGATTGTAGTCGAACACAGTTGATACAAACCAAATTTCCAATAAAAGTGTGTTACGCAGGCACGCGCGATTTCCTATCAGGAGAATAGTTTATCGTCGTGTACAACTTGCTCTTAATCTGACACGAAAAACGCAAAAATAGTTTTTTTCTGTGTTGTCACGTTCAAAAGTATGACGTTTGATTGTAGTCGAACACAGTTGATACAAACCAAATTTCCAATAAAAGTGTGTTACGCAGGCACGCGCGATTTCGTAACAGAAGGATGGTTAATCGTCGTGTACAACTTGCTTTTAATCTGACATGAAAAACGCAATAAATAGTTTTTTTTCTGTGTTGTCAGGTTCAAGAGTATGACGTTTAATTGTAGGCGAGTACAGTTGATACAAAACAATTTTTCTAATAAAGTGTGTTAGGCAGGCACGCGCGATTTGGAATCAGTTGGATAATTCATCCACATGTAAAACTTTCTATTCATCTGAAACGAAAAACGCAATAAATAGTATTTTCTGTGTTGTCAAGTAAAAAGTATGACGTTTGATGTACGCTAGAACAGTTGATACAAAACAATTTTTCTAATAAAGTGTGTTACGCAGGCACGCGCGTTTCCTATCAGGATAGTTCATCGTCGTGTACAACTTGCTTTTAATCTGACACGAAAAACGCAATAAATATTTTTTCTGAGTTGTCAGGTTCAAAAGTATGACGTTTAATAGTAGTCGAGAACAGTTGATACAAAACAATTTTTCTAATAAAAGTGTTATGCGCAGGCACGCGCGATTTCGTATCAGTAGGATGGTTCATCGTCGTGTTCAACTATCTTTTCATCTGACACGAAAAACGCATAAATAGTTTTTTCTGTGTTGTCAGGTTCAAAAGTATGACGTTTAATAGTAGTCGAGAACAGTTGATACTAACCATTTTCCTAATAAAAGTGTTATACGCTGGTACGCGCGATTTCGTATCAGAAGGATTAATCATCGTCGTGTTCATTTATCTATTCATCTGACACGAAAAACGCAATAAATAGTTTTCTTTCTATGCTGTCGGGTTAAAAATTATGATTTTTAATTGTAGTCGAGAACAGTTGATACTAAACAATTTTTCGAATAAAAGTGTTATACGCAGGCACGCGCGATTTCGAATCAGTTGGATAATTCATCCACGTGTAAAACTTTCTATTCATCTGACACGAAAAACGCAATAAATAGTTTTTTTTCTTGTGCTGTCAGGTTATAAATTATGATTTTAATTATAGGCGAGAACAGTGGATACAAAACAATTTTTCTAATAAAAGTGTGTTACGCAGGCACGCGCGATTTCCTATCAAGAGGATAGTTCATCGTCGTGTACAACTTGCTTTTAATCTGACACGAAAAACGCAATAAATAGTTTTTTTTCTGAGTTGTCAGGTTCAAAAGTATGACGTTTAATAGTAGTCGAGAACAGTTGATACTAAACCATTTTCCTAATAAAAGTGTTATACGCAGGTACGCGCGATTTCGTATCAGACGGATTAATGATCGTCGTGTTCAACTATCTTTTCATCTGACACGAAAAACGCAATAAATAGTTTTTTTTCTTGTGTTGTCAGGTAAAAAAGTATGACGTTTGATTGTACGCTAGAACAGTGATACAAAACAATTTTTCTAATAAAAGTGTTACGCAGGCATGCGCGATTTCGTAACAGTAGGATTGATCATGTCGTGTTCAACTATCTATTCATCTGACACAAAAAACGCAATAAATAGTTTTTTTTCTGTGTTGTCAGGTTCAAAAGTATGACGTTTAATAGTAGTCGAGAACAGTTGATACTAAACCATTTTCCTAATAAAAGTCTTATACGCAGGTACGCGCGATTTCGATCAGACGGATTAATCATCGTCGTGTTCAACTATCTATCATCTGACACGAAAAACGCAATAAATAGTTTTTTTTCTATGCTGTCGGGTTAAAAATTATGATTTTTAATTGTAGTCGAGAACAGTTTATACTAAACAATTTTTCCAATAACAGTGTTATACGCAGGCACGCGCGATTTCTTATCAGTAGGATGGTTCATCGTCGTGTACAACTTGCTTTTAATCTGACATGAAAAACGCAATAATAGTATTTTTCTGTGTTGTCAGGTTTAAAAGTAGACGTTTAATAGTAGTCGAGAACAGTTGATACTAAACCATTTCCTAAAAAGTGTTATACGCAGGCACGCGCGATTTCCTATCAGGAGGATAGTTCATCGTCGCGTACAACTATCTATTCATCTGACACGAAAAACGCAATAAATAGTATTTTTCTGTGTTGTCAGGTTTAAAAGTATGACGTTTAATAGTAGTCGAGAACAGTTGATACTAAACCATTTCCTATAAAAGTGTTATACGCTGGTACGCGCGATTTCGTATCAGAAGGATTAATCATCGTCGTGGTCATTATCTATTCATCTGACACGAAAAACGCAATAATAGTTTTCTTTCTATGCTGTCGGGTTAAAAATTATGATTTTTTGTAGTCGAGAACAGTTGATACTAAACCATTTTCCTAATAAAGTGTATACGCAGGTACGCGCGATTTCGTATCAGACGGATAATGATGTCGTGTTCAACTATCTTTTCATCTGACACGAAAAACGCAATAAATAGTTTTTTTTCTTGTGTTGTCAGGTAAAAAAGTATGACGTTTGATTGTACGCTAGAACAGTTGATACAAAACAATTTTTCTAATAAAAGTGTTATACGCAGGCATGCGCGATTTCGTAACAGTAGGATTGATCATTGTCGTGTTCAACTATCTATTCATCTGACACAAAAAACGCAATAAATAGTTTTTTTTCTGTGTTGTCAGGTTCAAAAGTATGACGTTAATAGTAGTCGAGAACAGTTGATACTAAACCATTTTCCTAATAAAGTCTATACGCAGGTACGCGCGATTTCGTATCAGACGGATTAATCATCGTCGTGTTCAACATCTTCATCTGACACGAAAAACGCAATAAATAGTTTTTCTATGCTGTCGGGTTAAAAATTATGATTTTTAATTGTAGTCGAGAACAGTTTATCTAAACAATTTTTCCAATAACAGTGTTATACGCAGGCACGCGCGATTTCTTATCAGTAGGATGGTTCATCGTCGTGTACAACTTGCTTTTAATCTGACACGAAAAACGCAATAAATAGTATTTTTCTGTGTTGTCAGGTTTAAAAGTATGACGTTTAATAGTAGTCGAGAACAGTTGATACTAAACCATTTTCCTAATAAAAGTGTTATACGCAGGCACGCGCGATTTCCTATCAGGAGGATAGTTCATCGTCGCGTACAACTATCTATTCATCTGACACGAAAAACGCAAAAATAGTATTTTTCTGTTGTCAGGTTTAAAAGTATGACGTTTATAGTAGTCGAGAACAGTTGATACTAAACCATTTCCTAATAAAAGTGTTATACGCTGGTACGCGCGATTTCGTATCAGAAGGATTATCATCGTCGTGGCATTTATCTATTCATCTGACACGAAAAACGCAATAAAAGTTTTCTTTCTATGCTGTCGGGTTAAAATATGATTTTTAATTGTAGTCGAGAACAGTTGATACTAAACAATTTTTCGAATAAAGGTTATACGCAGGCACGCGCGATTTCGAATCAGTTGGATAATTCATCCACGTGTAAAACTTTCTATTCATCTGACACGAAAAACGCAATAAATAGTTTTTTTTCTTGTGCTGTCAGGTTATAAATTATGATTTTTAATTATGGGCGAGAACAGTTGATACAAAACAATTTTTCTAATAAAAGTGTGTTACGCAGGCACGCGCGATTTCCTATCAGGAGGATAGTTCATCGTCGTGTACAACTTGCTTTTAATCTGACACGAAAAACGCAATAAATTTTTTTTCTGAGTTGTCAGGTTCAAAAGTATGACGTTTAATAGTAGTCGAGAACAGTTGATACAAAACAATTTTTCTAATAAAAGTGTTATGCGCAGGCACGCGCGATTTCGTATCAGACGGATTAATCATCGTCGTGTTCAACTATCTTTTCATGACACGAAAAACGCAATAAATAGGTTTTTTTCTTGTGTTGTCAGGTAAAAAAGTATGACGTTTGATTGTACGCGCGTAGAACAGTTGATACAAAACAATTTTTCAATAAAAGTGTTATACGCAGGCATGCGCGATTTCGTAACGTAGGATTGATCATTGTCGTGTTCAACTATCTATCATCTGACACAAAAAACGCAATAAATAGTTTTTTTTCTGTGTTGTCAGGTTCAAAAGTATGACGTTTAATAGTAGTCGAGAACAGTTGATACTAAACCATTTTCTAATAAAAGTCTTATACGCAGGTACGCGCGATTTCGTATCAGACGGATTAATCATCGTCGTGTTCAACTATCTATTCATCTGACACGAAAAACGCAATAAATAGTTTTTTTCTATGCTGTCGGGTTAAAATTATGATTTTAATTGTAGTCGAGAACAGTTTATACTAAACAATTTTTCCAAAAAGTGTTATACGCAGGCACGCGCGATTTCTTATCAGTAGGATGGTTCATCGTCGTGTACAACTTGCTTTAATCTGACACGAAAAACGCAATAAATAGTTTTTTTCTGAGTTGTCAGGTTCAAAAGTATGACGTTTAATAGTAGTCGAGAACAGTTGATACTAAACCATTTCCTAATAAAAGTGTTATACGCAGGCACGCGCGATTTCGTATCAGACGGATTAATCATCGTCGTGTTCAACTATCTTTTCATCTGACACGAAAAAACGCAACAAATAGTTTCTTCTTGTGCTGTCAGGTTATAATTATGATTTTTAATTATAGGCGAGAACAGTTGATACAAAACAATTTTTCTAATAAAAGTGTGTTACGCAGGCACGCGCGTTTCCTATCAGGAGGATAGTTCATCGTCGTGTACAACTTGCTTTTAATCTGACACGAAAAACGCAATAAATAGTATTTTTCTGTGTTGTCAGGTTTAAAAGTATGACGTTTAATAGTAGTCGCGAACGTTGATACTAAACCATTTCTAATAAAAAGTTATACGCAGGCACGCGCGATTTCGTATCAGACGGATTAATCGTCGTGTTCAACTATCTTTTCATCTGACACGAAAAAACGCAATAAATAGTTTTTTTTCTTGTGCTGTCAGGTTATAAATTATGATTTTCAATTATAAGCGAGAACAGTTGATAAAACAATTTTTCTAATAAAAGTGTGTCAGGCAGGCACACGCGATTTGGAATCAGGGAGAATTCATCCACATGTAAAACTTTCTATTCATCTGAACGAAAAACGCAATTAATAGTATTTTTCTGTTTTGTCAGGTAAAAAAGTATGACGTTTGATTGTAGTCGAACACAGTTGATACAAACCAATTTTTCCAATAAAAGTGTGTTACGCAGGCACGCGCGATTTGGAATCAGTTCGATAGTTCATCGTTGTGTACAACTATCTATTGATCTGACACGAAAAACGCAATTAATAGTTTTATTTTTGTGTTGTCAGGTTCAAAAGTATGACGTTTAATAGTTCGAGAACAGTTGATACTAAACCATTTTCTGATAAGAGTGTTATACGCAGGCTCGCGCGATTCTTATCAGTAGGGGTTCATCGTCGTGTACAACTATCTATTCATCTGACACAAAAAACGCACTAAATATTTTTTTTTCTGTGTTGTCAGGTTCAAAAGTATGACGTTTAATAGTAGTCGAGAACAGTTGATACTAAACCATTTTCCTAATAAAAGTGTTATACGCTGGTACGCGCGATTTCGTATCAGAAGGATTAATCATCGTCGTGTTCATTTATCTATTCATCTGACACGAAAAACGCAATAAATAGTTTTCTTTCTATGCTGTCGGGTTTAAAAATTATGATTTTTAATTGTAGTCGAGAACAGTGATACTAAAAATTTTTTGAATAAAAGTGTTATACGCAGGCACGCGCGATTTCGAATCAGTTGGATAATTCATCCACGTGTAAACTTTCTATTCATCTGACACGAAAAACGCAATAAATAGTTTTTTCTTGTGCTGTCAGGTTATAAATTATGATTTTTAATTATGGGCGAGAACAGTTGATACAAACAATTTTCTAATAAAAGTGTGTACGCAGGCACGCGCGATTTCTATCAGGAGGATAGTTATCGTCGTACACTTGCTTTTAAGCTGACACGAAAAACGCAATAAATAGTTTTTTCTGAGTTGTCAGTTCAAAAGTATGACGTTTAATAGTAGTCGAGAACAGTTGATACAAAACAATTTTCTAATAAAAGTGTTATGCGCAGGCACGCGCGATTTCGTATCAGTAGGATGGTTCATCGTCGTGTTCAACTATCTTTTCATCTGACACGAAAAACGCAATAAATAGTTTCTTTTCTGTGCTGTCAGGTTATAAATTATGATTTTTAATTATAGGCGAGAAACAGTTGATACAAAACAATTTTTCTAATAAAAGTGTGTTAGGCAGGCACGCGCGATTCGTATCAGAAGGATTGATCATCGTCGTGTTGAACTATTTTTCATCTGACACTAAAAACGCAATAAATTGTTTCGTCTGTGTGTCAGGTCAAAAGTATGACGTTTATTAGTAATCGAGAACAGTTGATACTAAACCATTTTCTGATGAAAGTGTTATACGCAGGCACGCGCGATTCCTATCAGGAAGATAGTTCATCGTCGCGTACAACTATCTATCATCTGACACGAAAAACGCAATAAATAGTATTTTTCTGTGTGTCAGGTTTAAAAGTATGACGTTTAATAGAGTCGAGAACAGTTGATACTAAACCATTTTCCTAATAAAGTGTTATACGCAGGTACGCGCGTTCGTATCAGAGATTAATCATCGTCGTGTTCAACTCATTCCATCTGACACAAAAAACGCAATAAATAGTTTTTTCTGTGTTGTCAGGTTCAAAAGTATGACGTTTATTAGTAATCGAGAACAGTTGATACTAAACCATTTTCCTAATAAAGTGTTATACGCTGGTACGCGCGATTCGTATCAGAAGGTAATCATCGTCGTGTTTATTATCTATTCTCTGACACGAAAAACGCAATAAATAGTTTTCTTCTATGCTGTCGGGTTAAAAATTATGATTTTAATTATAGTCGAGAACAGTTGATACTAAACAATTTTTCGAATAAAAGTGTTATACGCAGGCACGCGCGATTTCGAATCAGTTGATAATTCATCCACGTGTAAAACTTTCTATTCATCTGACACGAAAAACGCAATAAATAGTTTTTTTCTTGTGCGTCAGGTTATAATTATGATTTTAATTATAGGCGAGAACAGTTGATACAAAACAATTTTTCTAATAAAAGTGTGTTACGCAGGCACGCGCGATTTCCTATCAGGAGGATAGTTCATCGTCGTGTACAACTTGCTTTTAATCTGACACGAAAAACGCAATAAATAAATAGTTTTTTTCTGAGTTGTCAGGTTCAAAAGTATGACGTTTAATAGTAGTCGAGAACAGTTGATACTAAACCATTTTCCTAATAAAGTGTTATACGCAGGTACGCGCGATTTCGTATCAGACGGATTAATCATCGTCGTGTTCAACTATCTTTTCATCTGACACGAAAAACGCAATAAATGTTTTTTTTCTTGTTGTCAGGTAAAAAAGTATGACGTTTGATTGTACGCTAGAACAGTTGATACAAAACAATTTTTCTAATAAAAGTGTTATACGCAGGCATGCGCGATTTCGTAACAGTAGGATTGATCATTGTCGTGTTCAACTATCTATTCATCTGACAAAAAACGCAATAAATAGTTTTTTTCTGTGTTGTCAGGTTCAAAAGTATGACGTTTAATAGTAGTCGAGAACAGTTGATACAAACCATTTTCCTAATAAAGTCTTATACGCAGGTACGCGCGATTTCGTATCAGACGGATTAATCATCGTCGTGTTCAACTATCTATTCATCTGACACGAAAACGCAATAAATAGTTTTTTTTCTATGCTGTCGGGTTAAAAATTATGATTTTAATTGTAGTCGAGAACAGTTTTGTACTAAACAATTTTTCCAATAACAGTGTTATACGCAGGCACGCGCGATTTCTTATCAGTAGGATGGTTCACGTCGTGTACAACTTGCTTTTAATCTGACACGAAAAACGCCATAAATAGTTTTTTTTCTGAGTTGTCAGGTTCAAAAGTATGACGTTTAATAGTAGTCGAGAACAGTTGATACTAAACCATTTTCTAATAAAAGTGTTATACGCAGGCACGCGCGATTTCGTATCAGACGGATGAATCATCGTCGTGTTCAACTATCTTTCATCGACACGAAAACGCAATAAATAGTTTCTTTTCTTTGGCTGTCAGTTATAAATTATGATTTTTAATTATAGGCGAGAACAGTTGATACAAAACAATTTTTCTAATAAAGTGTGTTAAGCAGGCACGCGCGATTTCCCATCAGGAGGATAGTTCATCGTCGTGTACAACTTGCTTTTAATCTGACACGAAAAACGCAATAAATTGTTTTTTTTCTGTTTCAGGTTCAAAAGTATGACGTTTTTAGTAATCGAGAACAGTTGATACTAAACCATTTTTCTGATAAAAGTGTTGTTAAAAGATGTGTTCGGGTAGAATTCTTAAAATACGTACACGAGGCTTGTAAATAAAAGTAATTTAATAATAATAAGTAAATCGCTATTCGCTATAGGCTCTCGGTGTCCGCAAGACACCGCAGCTATTACGCACTCACACCCGTTCTCTGACACATACAGTTTTATATACACTTTGATTGACACAAGAACAATAATAAATACGTAGACTTATACATATGGGAGAGGGACATAGATTATATTAACACGGCCATTCTGTGCAGATCGTCCTCGATCTATCGCCATCCAATCTTCCATAAAAAGCAAGGTATGCCACTATACATTCAACATTACAATGATCACCGTAAAGATTCGAAGGCAACAGACCTCGAACCTCTTCACAAACAACTTAACAATAACAAAAAAAACAAAATACAAAATTACAACGAAAGAGAAAAAAAACAGTTGATATTACTCTTCTTTATTACAGCTTACTCTCGTCATGCTCATCTGCATGCGGTTCCAAATTTTAATTGACTCGAATGTGCAGTTGTTGCGTATCGATTCTTATCAGTGCCTAACTCGGCTATCCTAACTGTATCTCCTGGCAAAACTTCAATCACAACCAAAGGACCACGATTTTTGAACTGTAACTTTGTTGAGTCGCCTGTAGCCACCGGGTTCACCTTCATAAAAACCAGGTCCCCTACTTTAAATTGCACATTAGTGACTCGATTTCTATCATACCGCGTTTTCATTTTCTCCTGTTTCTGCTCTATCTCTTGTGCAACTTCTCGATACCTTTGGGTGTGGTTTGGATCGTAGGCCAACTCGATTTCCGAAAGCTCACGCAAAGCTCCTTCGTCGTGACTAGGGATAAATCCGTATAAGGCCTCAAATGGACTCTTACCGGTCGTAGCGTTTTGCGATTCATTCAGATCGCGCTGGGCCTGTTTTAATTTCAGGTCCCAGTCCCTAGCGTCCTTACGCTCGATGATCGCCTGCATCAATGGCACGAGTACGGCGTTCACGCGTTCGACTTGCCCGTTCGCCTGGGCGTGTCTTGGCGATGTTAGTATGTGCTTAATTCCATGTTTATTACAAAACTCGCCAAAGTTTTTCGAAGTGAAGCATGTTCCACGGTCGGATATAATTCGCACAGGCGCACCAAAGTCGCATACAAATTGCTCTAGACTTTTGATGACATTGGCGGTCTTGGTATCACGCATTGCGACAAGTATAACAAATTTGGTCAAATTATCTATGAGCACAAATACAAATTTATTTCCACGACTTGATCTTACAAATGGACCGACGTGATCAATGTGGATCGTGTGAAACGGCCGCTTGCCGGAGGAATAGGGTGTAATTCACCTAGCTGTCGTCCCGGCCTTGTCTTAGACGCCAAACAACTAAAGCACGAATGTACATGCTGTTTGATATATCTACGCATACCTGCAAAATAATATCTACGCGACATGAGCTCAAGGGTACGAGCTATCCCTTGGTGTCCTCCGTAATCGTGATAACGCATAACTAGACTTTTACGCATACATCGTGGAACAACATAACGTAATTTACCATCTACCCGCTTATACAGTACACCGTTTGACATTTCAAAATCTTTTATCGATTCCTTTTCATCGCGATTCCGCTGACTAGCTGGTTTATTAAGAATCGTTCTTTTAGCCTCTACTTCTTCATCCTTAAATTGAAAAGCTAAAATTTCTTTATTATCGTCGACAATGTAAAAAACTCCGATTTCGCCGTACTTATCATGATTCGTATCGCAGATATTCATAATTGCACTATCATCTATCGGATTCTTATTCAATTCATAAACAATCGGCGCTCGACTCAAAGCATCTACGTGTGCCAGCTTAACTCCCTCGCGATGTATAATTTCATAATCAAATTCGCTGAGCAAGTGGTGCCAGCGAACGATTTGAGCATTTTTCGTACGTTGTGTATTCAAATAGACCAATGCTTGACAATCAGTAATAATCCTAAAGTTAATGTTTATCAACAACGTTCTTAGTCGCGAAACGGCCCAAATGATCGCTAGCAATTCTAATTTGCTGGAATGGTAAAATTTCTCTGATTCGTTCGTTGTTCGACTAATCGCGTACGCGAGATGAAGTTTTCCGTCGCTACCTTCTTGTAACAACATCGCGGCTAACCCGCGAGCACTCGCGTCGGTATGTAACTCTTCTTTTCTTTGGATTAAACGGCTGAAGTATAGGACGTTCGACAAGTTTATCTCGAAGCGCGACGAAAGCGTCGTTTACTCCCTCCGACCAAATAAACTCGCGATTAGATTTAAGTAAGTCGCTCAGTGGTGCCGCGATCTCTGCGTATCTCGGCACGAACCGACGAAAGAATCCGGTAAGACCTAGAAATCTCCTTATTTCATGTACATTTTGCGGCACGGGAAAATGTTTAATAGCATCGACTTTGCCTTGACCTGGCTTGATTCCACTCGCCGAAACCTCAAGACCGAGATACGTGACGCTACTTTTCAGAAACTGACATTTCTTAATATTCATCGTAAGCCCGGCCTCGCGCAGAGCCGTCAATACCGCGACTAGTTTGGGGCGCAAATCAGTCCAAGATTTACCCGCGATAAAAATATCATCCAGAAAAAATAAAACGACCTGCTTGCGTAATGGTTGCAGTATACGATGCATTAACTTAGAAAAGTATGCCGGTCCGTTCGAAAGACCAAAAATTAATCGATTGAACTCGGCTGTCTCGTCCGGAGTGATAATTGCTGTCTTATGGCGCGATTTTTCAGCGATCGGCAGCTGTAAGTATCCGTTAAAGAGATCGATCGTAATGAACAGGTTATTGTCGCCGATCTCCGCTAGATGCTCATCCGGGTCTGGAAGCGGAAAGTGCACGCGCTGTGTTTGCAAGTTCAGCTTCCTAAAATCTACGACAAGTCGGGAGTCGCCATTTTTCTTTTTAACAAGCATTACTGGACTCGCGTATGGAGATGACGTATCGCGCACGATGCCCGCCTTACGCCACTCCGCCAATATTTCGCGCATCTTTTCTCGCTCTACCGCACTCGCTTTGTATGGTTTACAGTAGACCGGAGTCGCGTTCGGCTTCTCAGATATTTCGACTTCTACGCCGCGGGCACAACCTATCTCTGACATATCGATAGCTACGCAATCCCTAAATTCATTAATTATACTCAGCACTTCGTCGGCGACTCCAGGTGATGTATCCTCCCCGATGACGATGTCCTCAATCTCGATCGGAGGTTTTTCGGGCACAATCGTCAATACGGGCAGCTCGGTGATCTGTCCGCGGCCCATCGATGTTCCTTCTTTAATCCTCGTTGAGCTAGAGTAGTTTCCCATTGCTGGTACGTGGCAGCTGCCCTCAGAAGACGTGATCTCGATGAGATTTATTGAGTTCGGCAACATAGTCACATCCGTCTTCGCTCGCAGATGTGGTCTTGATGTCGTCGACGGTAAATTGAGCTGGTAAAACGTGAGCGAGTTGCCCTCCTTGACGTATTTCACCGTCTCGTGGTCTGTAAAGGGTCTGCCGATCAGAATGTCCACCGGCAAGTTCTCATCAGAGACAAGACGACACTTTATGTTGGGTACCGTCGCATCGTCGATTTTGATGTTTATTATCACGTAAGCTGGTGATACGACGCGAAACTCCGAAGGCCCAAAGCTTTTCAGATCGGTTGTTTCATAATAAATTTGTATTTGATTAGTCACCGCAGCACTTATTTTCATAATACACGCAGCGCTGCCTTGGTCAATAAACGCTTCGAGCTTCGTGTTGTTGACCATCGCTGTTTTAAAATACTTGTCGGCCGAAGATACGTTTGAATCGTGGATCATGTTTACATTGCGAGCTTGGTTCGTACAGTCTCGCCTATAGTGACCGTTTTTCTTACACGACGTACAATAAGGCTCAGCTCTCGGCTCGGGGCAATTCCTGGAGATGTGGCCGTGAGCTTGGCAATTGAAGCATCTCGGCTCGCCCTGCTCATTTGTTTGAGGTCGCGTCGAGGCTACGCCGTTGGTCCGGCCATTCGGTTTTTCCGTCTGTGAGGTCGCTTGATACTCGTTGGAGCTTTTCCTTGTCGTATTCGGGCCGAAACCTGGCTGAGCTCGGGCTCGCTCCAGTCGCTGCGTAACTTTATGCTCGTATTCGAGAATATCGTGAAGCAATGCGTCCACGTTCGCGTGCGTTCGACTAGACATTGCGTTAAATAAATCCTTCGACCACAAACCGATCAGTACTTGCTCGATGATTTCCACCGGTCCCAGGTTCAAATTAATACACAGCTTGACCTTGCTGTGAAAGTATTGCTGGATGTGCTCGCCTTTTTGCTGTACTCGCTCGGTCATTCTCTTCCATTTGGAAGTCATGCTCTCATGCTGTAGGTATGTTGACTCAAACGCTTCGCTGAATTTCGTCCACGTGTCGATAGTGGCTCGTCTGGCCGAGAACCAATCACTCGCTCCTTGCACGAGATGTATACGGGCTGTTTCCAAGGCGAAAGACTCTGGCCAATTGTGCAAAACGCGCATGCTTCGGATATTTTCTATCCACTCGCGAGCTCCGGCTGGAGTCTCACTTCCGGAGAATGCTGGGATGCTTTTGCTTAAATCCGGCATTACCTGATAATTCAGCGGGGCTGCTGCTGCAGGTTGGGCGTCCTGGAAGGTGAGGCTCCTCGATAAACCGTTCAGAATCCGCTCCATGGTCTCATCGCGGCTTCTATCCCGTCGACGATTCTCCTCTAGCATGGTAATCACGAGTGCCTCGAGGCCCGTAGTTCCGGGGTTCTCTATAATCGCGCTGTTCAAGGGGCCGTCGATCATCACGCTATTGTCCAAGCTCATATCGCTTGCTGCTCCTTGATCTCCAGGTCGACGGTGATTTTCGTTCCGCTGTGGTGTTGTCGCCGGAGTGTTCCTGCCTCGGCCGAAACTCAGTCTACTGATATCTGGCGGAAACTCGTATTTTTCCGTAGACCGCTTATTACTGCTATTCTGCAGTATAGGCTGTCGAAAGATGTCGAATGCTCTTTCTCCAGAACCCGTCGTTTGGTTTTCCTGGTTCATGGTGGTTTCTTTTTCGCTAAATTCGCTAAAATTCGCTGCTTCGCGTTGGTGGTAGTGAGTGAATTGCTCGTGAAAATCCCACTTCTGATGTTAAAAGATGTGTTCGGGTAGAATTCTTAAAATACGTACACGAGGCTTGTAAATAAAAGTAATTTAATAATAATAAGTAAATCGCTATTTCGCTATTATAGGCTCTCGGTGTCCGCAAGACACCGCAGCTTATTACGCACTCACACCCGTTCTCTGAACATACACGTTTATATACACTTTGATTGACACAAGAACAATAATAAATACGTAGACTTATACATATAGGGAGAGGGACATAGATTTATATTTAACATGTTATACGCAGGCACGCGCGATTTCCTATCAGGAGGATAGTTCATCGTCGCGTACAACTATCTATTCATCTGACACGAAAAACGCAATAAATAGTATTTTTCTGTGTTGTCAGGTTTAAAGTATGACGTTTAATAGTAGTCGAGAACAGTTGATAATAAACCATTTTCCTAATAAAAGTGTTATACGCAGGTACGCGCGATTTCGTATCAGAAGGATTAATCATCGTCGTGTTCATTTATCTATTCATCTGACACGAAAAACGCAATAAATAGTTTTCTTTCTATGCTGTCGGGTTAAAAATTATGATTTTTAATTGTAGTCGAGAACAGTTGATACAAAACAATTTTTCTAATAAAAGTGTGTTACGCAGGCACGCGCGATTTCCTATCAGGAGGATAGTTCATCGTCGTGTACAACTTGCTTTTAATCTGACACGAAAAACGCAATAAATAGTATTTTTCTGTGTTGTCAGGTTTAAAAGTATGACGTTTAATAGTAGTCGAGAACAGTTGATACTAAACCATTTTCCTAATAAAAGTGTTATACGCAGGTACGCGCGATTTCGTATTAGACGGATGATTAATCGTCGTGTTCAACTATCTTTTCATCTGCCACGAAAAACGCAATAAATAGTTAATTTTCTGTGCTGTCAGGTTAAAAAGTATAACGTTTAATTGTAGGTGAGAACAGTTGATACAAAACAATTTTTCTAATAAAAGTGTGTTAGGCAGGCACGCGCGATTTGGAATCAGTTGGATAATTCATCCACATGTAAAACTTTCTATTCATCTGAAACGAAAAACGCAATAAATATTATTTTTCTGTGTGTCAAGTAAAAAAGTATGACGTTTGATTGTACGCTAGAACAGTTGATACAAAACAATTTTTCTCATAAAAGTGTTAGACGCAGGCACGCGCGATTTCGTATCAGGAGGATGGTTAATCGTCGTGTATAACTTGCTTTTAATCTGACACGAAAAACGCAATAAATAGTTTTGTTTCTGTGCTGTCAGGTTAAAAATTATGATTTTTAATTGTAGGCGAGAACAGTTGATACAAAACAATTTTTCTAATAAAAGTGTGTTACGCAGGCACGCGCGATTTGGAATCAGTTGAATAATTCATTAACGTGTAAAACTTTCGATTCATCTGACACGAAAAACGCAATAAATAGTATTTTTCTGTGTTGTCACGTTCAAAAGTATGACGTTTGATTGTAGGCGAGAACAGTTGATACAAAACAATTTTTCTAATAAAGTGTGTTAGGCAGGCACGCGCGATTTCCTATCAGGAGGATAGTTTTATCGTCGTGTACAACTTGCTTTTAATCTGACACGAAAAACGCAATAATAGTTTTTTTTCTGAGTTGTCAGGTTCAAAAGTATGACGTTTAATAGTAGTCGAGAACAGTTGATACTAAACCATTTCCTAATAAGTGTTATACGCAGGTACGCGCGATTTCGTATCAGACGGATTAATCATCGTCGTGTTCAACTATCTTTTCATCTGACACGAAAAACGCAATAAATAGTTTTTTTCTTGTGTTGTCAGGTAAAAAAGTATGACGTTTGATTGTACGCTAGAACAGTTGATACAAAACAATTTTTCTAATAAAAGTGTTATACGCAGGCATGCGCGATTTCGTAACAGTAGGATTGATCATTGTCGTGTTCAACTATCTATTCATCTGACACAAAAAACGCAATAAATAGTTTTTTTTCTGTGTTGTCAGGTTCAAAAGTATGACGTTTAATAGTAGTCGAGAACAGTTGATACTAAACCATTTTCCTAATAAAAGTCTTATACGCAGGTACGCGCGATTTCGTATCAGACGGATTAATCATCGTCGTGTTCAACTATCTATTCATCTGACACGAAAAACGCAATAAATAGTTTTTTTTCTATGCTGTCGGGTTAAAAATTATGATTTTTAATTGTAGTCGAGAACAGTTTATACTAAACAATTTTTCCAATAACAGTGTTATACGCAGGCACGCGCGATTTCTTATCAGTAGGATGGTTCATCGTCGTGTACAACTTGCTTTTAATCTGACACGAAAAACGCAATAAATAGTTTTTTTCTGAGTTGTCAGGTTCAAAAGTATGACGTTTAATAGTAGTCGAGAACAGTTGATACTAAACCATTTTCCTAATAAAAGTGTTATACGCAGGCACGCGCGATTTCGTATCAGACGGATTAATCATCGTCGTGTTCAACTATCTTTTCATCTGACACGAAAAACGCAATAAATAGTTTCTTTTCTTGTGCTGTCAGGTTATAAATTATGATTTTTAATTATAGGCGAGAACAGTTGATACAAAACAATTTTTCTAATAAAAGTGTGTTAAGCAGGCACGCGCGATTTCCCATCAGGAGGATAGTTCATCGTCGTGTACAACTTGCTTTTAATCTGACACGAAAAACGCAATAAATTGTTTTTTTCTGTGTTGTCAGGTTCAAAAGTATGACGTTTATTAGTAATCGAGAACAGTTGATACTAAACCATTTTTCTGATAAAAGTGTTATACGCAGGCACGCGCGATTTCCTATCAGGAGGATAGTTCATCGTCGCGTACAACTATCTATTCATCTGACACGAAAAACGCAATAAATAGTATTTTTCTGTGTTGTCAGGTTTAAAAGTATGACGTTTAATAGTAGTCGAGAACAGTTGATACTAAACCATTTTCCTAATAAAAGTGTTATACGCAGGTACGCGCGATTTCGTATCAGAAGGAATCATCGTCGTGTTCATTTATATTCATCTGACACGAAAAACGCAATAAATAGTTTTTTTTCTGTGTTGTCGGGTTAAAAATTATGATTTTTAATTGTAGTCGAGAACAGTTTATACTAAACAATTTTTCCAATAACAGTGTTATACGCAGGCACGCGCGATTTCTTATCAGTAGGATGGTTCATCGTCGTGTACAACTTGCTTTTAATCTGACACGAAAAACGCAATAAATAGTTTTTTTTCTGAGTTGTCAGGTTCAAAAGTATGACGTTTATAGTAGTCGAGAACAGTTGATACTAAACCATTTTCCTAATAAAAGTGTTATACGCAGGCACGCGCGATTTCGTATCAGACGGATTAATCATTGTCGTGTTCAACTAACTTTTCATCGGACACGAAAAACGCAATAAATAGTTTTTTTTCTTGTGCTGTCAGGTTATAAATTATGATTTTTAATTATAGGCGAGAACAGTTCATACAAAACAATTTTTCTAATAAAAGTGTGTCAGGCAGGCACGCTCGATTTGGAATCAGTTGGAGAATTCATCGACATGTAAAACTTTCTATTCATCTGAAACGAAAAACGCAATAAATAGTATTTTTCTGTGTTGTCAGGTAAAAAAGTATGACGTTTGATTGTAGTCGAACACAGTTGATACAAACCAATTTTTCCAATAAAAGTGTGTTACGCAGGCACGTGCGATTTGGAATCAGTTCGATAGTTCATCGTTGTGTACAACTATCTATTGATCTGACACGAAAAACGCAATTAATAGTTTTATTTTTGTTTGTCGGGTCCAAAAGTATGACGTGTAATTGTAGGCGAGAACAGTTGATACAAAACAATTTTTCTAATAAAAGTGTTATGCGCAGGCACGCGCGATTTCGTATCAGTAGGATGGTTCATCGTCGTGTACATTTTAATTCATCTGACACGGAAAACGCAATAAATAGTTTTTTTCTGTGTTGTCAGGTAATAAAGAATGAAGTTTATTAGTAGTCGAGAACAGTTGATACAAAACCATTTTTCTAATAAAAGTGTTATACGCAGGCACGCGCGATTTCGTATCAGTAGGATTGATCATCGTCGTGTTCAACTATCTTTTCATCTGACACGAAAAACGCAATAAATAGTTTTTTTTCTGTGTTGTCAGGTTAAAAAGTATGACGTTTTATAGTAGTCGAGAACAGTTGATACTAAACCATTTTTCTAATAAAAGTGTTACACGCAGGCACGCGCGATTTCGTATCAGAAGGATTGATCATCGTCGTGTTCAACTATGTATTCATCTGACACGAAAAACGCAATAAATAGTTTTTTTTTTTGGTTGTCAGGTTCAAAAGTATGACGTTTAATTGTAGGCGAGAACAGTTGATACAAAACAATTTTTCTAATAAAAGTTTGTTACGCAGGCACGCGCGATTTGGAATCAGTTGGATAATTCATCCACGTGTAAAACTTTCTATTCATCTGACACGAAAAACGCAATAAATAGTATTTTTCTGTGTTGTCAGGTAAAAAAGTATGAAGTTTAATAGTAGTCGAGAACTGTTGATACTAAACAATTTTTCGAATAAAAGTTTGTTACGCAGGCACGCGCGATTTCGTATTTCGTAATTTCGAAAAATATAAAATTAATTAATTTTACACATTTTTGAAAAGTGAATTTTACCTACCTGTATCTGAATGAGAAGAATTCGTAAAAAACGAGTCAGAGGTTGAAGTGGTAATCGTGGAAACGCTTCCATTGCTCGAACTAGAAGGCGACGAACTCGTCGTTGATTCGGAATCATCACTAGATGCTTTGCATGCATTTTTATCTGATATTGAGTTGATCGAGAATACTCATTAAAGTGTTTTTTTGAACCATTTTTCTTTTAAATAGTTGGAATAAATACTTAAATAAGAAAGTTTTGATATTTCTTGCTGACAGCCCGTAACCAAAAAATTACGCTAAATAATCATTCAAAAACCTCGAATTGAGCTCAACATTATTTTGAATTTGTCCTTCATATGTTTTGTATATGTATATGCAGCGAGACGACTGCACAACGTTGCGTCAATAATCGCTCAGCATATATGTTTACATCCGATTTAACCTAAAAATGTTTGTACTTGTGCTTTGGGTAAAAAGCAAAGAATATAGCGTTTTGCCCGAAGAAGATGTGTACATGGAAAATGAAAATAATATAAAGGGAAAATGGAAGGGAAAGTGGTACCGAGTACAAATTTTGAAAAAAAGTGGTAGGTTATATGAAGTTAGTTAGTGCATAATTTATAATGATTTCAAATTTTAACAATATTTTCTATTCGTTCAGAAAATTAGAATTATCTGGAATCACTTGAAATTACAACAGACGGGAACATTCTGCCCGCAGAAAAGCGTCATTCAATTTTTACCACATCTATTGCTTGTCTAAAGACAAAATGCCAAGATGGAAAAAAATTATGACGCATTAAAGAAAAAGTCTCTAGATCTTATAAGTCTTTCGATCATGAAAAGTAAATCTATATTTGAAAAAATGAGTAAGCGTAAAAATTTCAATTAATTATAGAATATTACGATAATTGAATAACCTAAAATATAATTTTGTTATAGTCGCTCATCAAATAACAGTAATACCACTTATGAAACGCCCAAGAACGACGGAGTTTCGTCAAAGATTACAAGCGCATTAAATGATGTCGAGTTAAATTCAAAGACTCCCTCGCGGGACTCCGAGTTACAAAAGTTAGTTTGATGTTTTTTTATTATTGTCGCGCGCAACAATAAACGTGTAAATAACGAGTAATCGAAGCGTTCACGGGTGTGTAAAAATGTTAAATAAATTCTGCGTAGCCGCCGAGTAGTTGCCGCGAATGTCACGGCCATGACTAAAAAGCGGGCCGCATTATACATACACAGAACACGGAGACCGAGTTGTCGCAACTAGCAAAGCTCTGATCGAAGCGTGCACGAGTAGTTATGCATACGCGCCGGTTGCAGCGGTGCAGACGCCGTCTTAACTCATCGTGTATTATTTCCTCTCGCTCTCTCTCTCTCCTCTCTCTCTCTCTCTCTCTCTCTCTCTCTCTCTCTCTCGCGTGGCAGTGCTGCGATGTGCCGCGATAGCCGTCGGGTCGCTGTGCCGCGGTTCGCGACTGAGCTTCGTGATGCTCTTGTGGGAGTCTCTCGGATGACTGATCCGGATGAGATGGCGCGTGGCTTGCACTCAGCTATGCTGGCCACACTTGATGCATTCGCGCCTCTGCATGAGCGCTCTCGACGTGCAGCTCGGGCGCCCTGGTTCTCGTTGGCCTTGAGAGAGAGGTGCAAGGAACGTGACGGACTGTATCAGCTTTACAGAAGAACTCGTGATCCGGATTGCTACGCCGCTTCAGATTGATGCGACGAGAAATCAAAACGATGCTAAGCGAGCACGCGAGGAATATGTGATGGATGGACTGAGAAGATGCGACACGGATGCCGGACGCTGGGCATGTCTTCGCCGTGTTGGTGTCTCTGGCCCCCAGCTTCCCTCGCCGTTAACCTTTTTACAGCTGATGAATTGCTTGAGCACTATTGCGCTGTGACGACGGTGCATCCCGGCTGCTCTGCTCAGAGTCTCAACCGTATTGCTGATGTTTTATCGAAGATGGCGTGCCCGAATTTGGCTTCCGAGAGGTCGACGAGCCCGAGGTATTGTCGGCCTTGAAACGAGTTGCTGGTGGTGTGGGTTTGGGTCTGGCGATGGGCATCTCTTGCCTATTTCGGCAATGCTCTTAATGTGCTGGCCCCCACACTCACTAGTATATCAATGCATCCATCTCTTCTGGTCGATAATCCGCTTCATTGGAAAAGTCTTTATACGACCGCTCAGCAGGTGCGTGCGCCTTCATCGCCATCGCAGACACGACCTGTTTCAAACTTGCCGCATCTTGCCAAGGTCTATGATTTATTGCTGACGGCGCAGCTGACTGAACACCTCGAGTCGCAGGGCTTGTTATCGCTCGCAATCTGGCTTTTCGAAGGGGATTCAGCACTCAAACGGCCCTCATAAGAATCACTGAGGACATACGCCGCGGCGTCGAGGATGGACTCGTTACGATACTGGTTGTTCGATTTCAGAGTGCGTTCGATATGATTAATCACGAGACTCTGCTGCTGGCGTAAGGCGAATGGGCCTCTCTTCGCCTGCGCTTGTGTTGCTTCACTCATATTTGTCGCTGCGATCGCATGCGGTGCTCGACGACGTGCGTAGAGGCGTAACGGATTTCAAAGCGTACACTCTGGAGTGCCACAGGGATCAACGCCGGCTATATTGTTCGCCGTCTACATCACTCGATAATCGCTCTCTCAGACACTGTGCGACTACACTATGCTCTTTGCTGATGATCTCCAGATATACCGTGATGTCCTCCTGCCGAGATCGACTCAACTATTGCCAGGTTGAATGAGGATTTCAGACTATAGTCGATTGGGCTCAATCCAATGGCCTGTCATTGAATGTTGCCAAGACAAAGGTAATATTGTGTGCCTCTGATCAGAATCTGATGCGCATTAGACAGGACCTTTGCAGTAGGATTGTCGTCGATGGCGTTGAGGTGCCTTTTGAGGGGAGTGTCGGGAATCTGGGACTCGTGATGAACCGGTCGTTGAGTTGGAAGAGCCACGTAAGAGGCATTTCGTCGCGCGTACACGGGGTTCTCCATCGCTTGCGATCGGGAGCCGGCTTCATGCCGCGGGAGATCAGGAGGCTACTGGTCAGCGCATTCATTCTGCCTCATCTGGACTACGCCTGCCTCGCTTTCATTGACATAAAGGTCACAGCTGACACCATACTCAAGCGATTGCTCAACACTTGTGTTCGCTTCATTTATAGGTTGAGACGGGATTCAGAGCTCCAGCCATACTATCAGGAGCTCGGCTGGATGCAGCCGTCTTCTCGCCGCAGATACCTGCTTAATGTGTTTACCTATAAGGCACTTTTTTCATCCTGTCCAGCATATATAGAGGAGCTCTACCACCCTTCGGATGACCAGGTTCGGCGATCGGCGCGCATCGCTGGTGGGGCATTGACGTTGGAGGTGCCTTTTGGTGACACCACCACGTACAAGACGGGTTTGCTGTGCAGGCGGCAAATTCGTGGAATGCTCTCCCGGCTCATCTGCGATCGGCGAACTCATTGCCAATTTTCAAGAAATTGCTCCAGATCCACATGAGAGAAGCTAGATGAAGCACTTGGCGGTTGTGTCTTTTTGTCTTTTTACCTTTGCCTTTGATTACTGCTTCGGTCGTGTCTCAGTGTCGAGTTCTGTCGCGTCGTTATTGTTCGCTGTTTTGTTAACTATTGTAATTTGCTGTTATTTTTCTTATTCATGCTATATTGTTGTTTGTCTTGTGTTATTGCCTATTATATTACTGTTAATTTGATTTGTAAGTGATTTGCTGGTTTGCCATACGGTTATCATGACCTTGGCATAATAAATAAGTGTTCAATCAATCAATCAATCTCTCTCTCTTATTCTCTATTCGTCTCTTATGTACTGAATGAATATAGCACCCGATTGGACATTTTATGCGTCATCTATAAAGCGCGAAAAATTTCAATTAGTTTTGGCTTAGTCGGGCATAGAGTAACAATAATACCTTTCATCAAACGATCAATGACGACAGGGTTTTATCGAAACACTTACAATGGACTTATGTTTTAATTTAATCTTGCAGTAACTCAAGTCAACCTGAAAGCGACAATATCCTTGCTAAGCAGCAGAGTCGGACGAAGAAGGATCATCATCAGTCCAAAAACGACGTTTTGTTAAATGAAAACGAGTTGACGGCGAAGCTTCCTTCTCGTACATCGATAAAATAAAGGTTTGATTTAAAAATGTTATTTTTTATACGTACAATTATATATATTTTAAATTACCTCGCAGCTCAAGTGAATCTGATAATGATGTTATCCCTGCAAAAAGAAAGTACAAACGAATAAGGACAAGCATTTTTCGAAAAAATCCGCTTTATCCAATAATAAGAATTTTACGACGAAGCTTCCTCTTCATACATCGCCGAAACAAAGGTTTGGTTTAAACATTTGATTTTTTAATACTTACGTGATTTATATATTTTTATTTAACTTTACTTTAATTTATCGTTGCAGTAGCTCAAGTGAATCTGATAGCGACGATGGCACTGTAAAAAAGCAGATTCAAACTAATAAGGATAAGCATACGACAAAACTAGGCGTTTATTCAAAAAAAGCCAAGTCTATAACGAAGAGTTCTTTTTATAAATCGTCAAAAGAGAGGTTTGATTCAATAATTTGACTTTTGATACTCGAATTAAATTTGAATATTACTTACTTGAATTATATTTTACAGTAGCTCAAGTGAATCTAAGAGTAATGATGACACTCCTAAAAAGTCGATTGAAAAAAAAAAAGGAAAAGAAAAGCAGTCATCGAAAAAAGCCGTTCAAAATAGCTCCGATGAAACGGATAGCGATGATGCTCCTGTTCAAAAACAGTCATCTGATGAATCGGCGGTACCTAGGTTCGATTTAATGCTTTTAATTTGTACTCATGCGAATTAATTATATTATTGGCATTGATTGTAGGGAATCTGATGTCGAGAGTGTTCCTGATCAAATGCAAAGACAATTACATGAAAATTTTCAGAGTAAGTTAAACTTTTGAATGAACACACACACACTCGCACACACACACGCACACACACGCACACACACCACACACACACACACACACATACACACTCACTCACTTACTCAATTACACACTAACTCTTTCGTTCACGCTGCTTGAAAATTTTTTTTCAAGATGAACCATCTACGTCAAGCAGAGATCAAGAACAAAATCAAGTTGATAAAGCCCATTTGTACTCCACGCTACCGAAAAGTAAATTTTTATCTCGAACGTTTATCGCATGAGTGTTTTATATTATAAAAATTGACAATTTAAAATTTCTTTATAGTTTCCAAAGAAGATGTCGGAAATATTGTTCAGTTTTTAAACTTTGTAAGTAGAGTAAAAGCTGTTCAAGGTTTTTCTGCAATTTCTAGAAAAGGTCGAGAGGTTTGTATTTTTTAGTGATCATGATTTTAATGTAATCATTCTATTTTTTAATTCAAATATTTATCAAGATTGAACTGACTCTTGGGTCTGGGATCATGGTGAATAAGAAAGAACTAGATGATCTGTATTGGAACTATGCAAAGTTACCCTATGAGCTTGCACGAAGACTGATACGTTTGATCTTGGGCGAGAAAACTTTAGAGGCAAGCTCTGTTACAGGAAGAGGTGGTCACGCAGCCATTCCTGAGATTGTTAAGAATACCGTTTCAGGTAATTATTATCAATAAGAAGTTGTATGCGTCCAACAGGCATTTTGCAGCAGTGTGTACGATTAAGATGCCGTCTACGTTGATAAACACTGAGTGCAAAAACTCCCATTGGAGTCTTGTTGCAAATCAATCATATAATTGTGAAAGATAATTAATAATAATAAAATTTCAGATTACATAAACCAGAATGCACCAAAACGTAAGTATAAGTTGGGTCCCAAGAAGTACCGAGAAGCATTGACTTCCGTGTGCTCTACTGCTAGAACAAAAAAAAAACAAACCACTACTAATAAGAAAGTAAAAAAGAGTGCAAGAGATGACAATAAACGAAATGAAAAAAAAAAAAAGGAGTACTGCACAGGACGACGAAAGAGAGAAAAAGAAAGAATAGATGACAAAAATAATAGTATTATGGAATGATGACTCGGTTTGAGTTTTTTTTTGAGTTCAAGATTATTATTATCATTTCATTTGTTCAGTAGAAATTTATAGTTAAGTTAATATGTGTTATTAGTTAACAAAATATAATTTTACATGTATAAAATTTCCAAAAAATGTAACACAAACTTAGACCAAGTTTCACTAATTTAGAGTAAGTTTGAAACACTTATCTCAACTTAGTAAAACTACCACCATAAAAATGAAAAAAAAGTAAAAAGAATTCAACCAAGGTTTATCAAAGTTTTAAAAAGTTGAGAAAAGTTTCATAAACTTAAACAAACTACCAACACAGAACCTAGAAAAAATGCAAGAAAAGAAAAAAGTTGAAGCAAATTCAAATGAACTTGAAATAACTTTTGAAAACGTTGAATACATTAATAGTCAGAATTTCGACAAGTCCGAACGACAAACTTTTCAAAAGTTTATGTCTTGGTAAACTTGTGAAAAGTTTAAAAACACATAAAAATTTTTACGGGGGTTACGGAAAATTCTGTAGAGGGCTCGACGACTTTAATTTATGGGAAAAGGCGTTAATAACGTAATATGATATCGACGCGTATGAAAACTTCGTGAGTAAGCTCAAATGTAAAACTAAACTATGAAACTTTCAAAAAAAATATATAGAAATATAACTACTCTTTGTTGAACAAAAATTTTGTACAGGGCTCGACGACTTTAATTTAAGGTAAAGGCAATAATCTCGTATCACGATATTTACGCGTATGTAAACTTCGTACGTCAGCTTAAATGCAAACTGAACTATAAAAACTTTCAAAAAAAACGTATGACAATATTTTTACTCTTTGTTTACCAAAAATTTTGTAGAGGGCTCGACGAATTTAATTTATGGAAATAGGCGTTAATGAACATGAATAAACCATTAGTTATAAAGTTTCGGCTGTACAAAGACCATCTAGGTCAGTGATATAGTCGATGTGTATTTGATGGCAAAATGCTCGCACTTTCCTCATATTTTGCTGCAGGTTGCTCGTATAAAATCTCATGAGATCCTGATCATTTTTCAAGCAAAAAGTGAGGTACCGTACATACGAGATGGCGATACCTGCTTGTTTTTGAGTCTTGACGTGACTCAATGCATAACCATTGTCAAACTTTTTTAGCTGTCGGATCAGATGACAAAAGCAAGTGTCGTAAACCATCATTTGAATAAGATTCGACTGTACAAGACCATTCAGGTCAGTGATACAGTCGTTGTGTTTTCCATTGCTAAACACTCGCTTTTCCTCATGTTTTGCTGCAGGTTGCTCGTATAAAATCTTATGAGATCATGATCATTTTTCAGGCAAAAAGTAAGGTACTGCACGTACTAGATAGCGATACCTGCTTGTTTTTGAGTCTTGACGTGTCTTAATGCATTACCATTGTCACACTTTTTGAGCAGTCGGATCAGATTACAGAAGCAAGTGTCCTAAACCACCATTTGAAAAAAATTCGGCTGTACAAGACCAGTCAGGTCAGTGATACAGTCGTTGCGTATTTGTTGGCGAATTGCTGGCTCTTCTTCACGTTTTAGTGCTTGTTGCTCGTATGAAATCTCATGAGATCATGATCATTTTTCAGGCGAAATTTGAGGTACCGCACATACGAGATGGCGATACCTGCTTGTTTTTGAGTCTTGACCAGATTCAATGCATTACTATTGTCACAATGTTTAGCTGTCGGATCAGATGACAAAAGCAAGTGTCGTAAACCATCATTTGAAAAAGATTCGACTGTACAAGACCAGTCAGGTCAGTGATACAGTCGTTGCGTATTTGTTGGCGAATTGCTGGCTCTTTCTTCACGTTTTAGTGCTTGTTGCTCGTATGAAATCTCATGAGATCATGATCATTTTTCAGGCGAAATTTGAGGTACCGCACATACGAGATGGCGATACCTGCTTGTTTTTGAGTCTTGACGTGACTCAATGCATTACTATTGTCACAATTTTTTAGCTGTCGGATCAGATGACAAAAGCAAGTGTCGTAAACCATCATTCGCAAAAGATTCGACTGTACAAGACCATTCAGGTCAGTGATACAGTCGTTGTGTTTTCCATTGCTAAATACTCGCTTTTCCTCATGTTTTGCTGCTGGTTGTTCGTATAAAATCTTATGAGATCTTAATCATTTTTCAGGCGAAAAGTAAGGTACTGTACGTACGAGATGGCCATACCTGCTTGTTTTTGAGTCTTGACGTGACTCAATGCATTACTATTGGCAAACTTTTCGACTGGTCGGATCAGATGACAGAAGCAAGTGTCGTAAACAATCATTTGAAAAAGATTCGACTGTACACAGACCATTCAGGTCAGTGATACAGTCGTTGTGTATTTGTTGGCAAATTGCTGGCTCTTTCTTCACGTTTAGTGCTTGTTGCTCGTATGAAATCTCATGAGATCATGATCATTTTTTAGGCAAAAAGTGAGGTGCCGCATATACGAGATGGTAATACCTGCTAGTTATTGAGTCCTGACGTGCTTCAATGCATTACTTTTGTCAAACTTTTTAAGCGGTCGGATCAGATGACACAAGCAACTTTCGTAAACCATCATTCGGAAAAAAATTGGCTGTACAAAGACCATTTAGGTCAATGATACAGTCGTTGTGTATTCCATTGCCAAATACTCGCTTTTCCTCATGTTTGGCTGCAGGTTGCTCGTATAAAATCTCATGAGATCATGATCATTTTTCAGGATAAATGTGAGCAGTGCTGGGCATCGATAGATTCTTTTCCCAGATCTAGGTTTTTCTAATTTCTCCCTCTTCGGTTTCCTAGTTCTTTCTGATTTCATCTCCACATTCCGCTAGTTGTTTCGTACTTCTGCTTCGACGCGTTCTGCAATGACAGTCCACTACGCGTAGCGCAAGTGAAACTAACCCCTTTCACCGCGTTATTATTATGTGTCATCATAATACAAAAATTAGTAGTTAATAATCATTTTAACTTACTGTTAATTTTTTTTCACAAAAACAAATAAAACTGCCCATTCAATAATTTGAGCCAATTTAAAAAATGAAGGAATAGGCAAATAATAGTACTTGACATTAAGTATATTATAATTTATTTAAGTAATTTAGATTTGTTAATATGTATAAAATTCCTAAACATATTCTACTTCTTCAGGGCAGTGATAGAATAATTAATTTTAATATATAATGCTCGTGAAAAGAGTTGATAAATTAGTGAATTAATGATCACAATATGACATAAGCCCAATGTAATGAATAAGAATTCAATATGAAAAAATACAAGAGTTTTAACTTTTAATGTAGGTATTACAAAGTCAATTTATATATCAATGCAGCAACCATACTTAAAAATCTTTCGTAGTACAGTAATAAGAACAAAAGCAGCTTAATTTAAGTAAAGTCTGTTTAATGTTTTAACATAATTTTATGAAGCTCTAGTGGAGGAGTGTTTACAATCAGATGTAGAATTGCTTTATCATCTGTAAATAAGAAGAGAATAAATTATATTATAAATATTGCTATTATAGAATAAATAATTTAAACAAATTATTCCATCAAGAGCAGAAGAAGTTGTTCAATTAATAACTATGAAAGGCAGTTATCAAGACTTTCCAATTATGTAAAAGTTCATTTCTGCATGCTACATACTATATTGGTTGTAATTACAATTGTTTAACAATTATGCTCGGTTGTTCTGAGTTTCCTTGGTAATGTTGTTCAGCATATTCTTCAAATTGGTTGAAGCTTTGATTGAAGGATCTTATTTGACTTAAAAAACAAATTTTTATTAGACATAATTTTATAATATTTTTTAAATATGACAATATGTTACAGCACACGGTGATATGAATAAACTTACATTTTTATTAAAAAAAATGGTAGAAGCAGGCTAAGAAATCCAATAAATAGTAACAGCTGATTGTCAATAATTATAGAAGAAACGTTGATATCTTTTTCCAAAAAAGGTGTAGTATTGCATATGCGAAACAATCATATCTTCATGTTCTTTTATTTTCTCTTTTGAACAAGAAAATTTTCCTTGAGAATTACAAATTAGTCCTCTGTAATTATCAATGAATTTAAAATATAGTAAAGCCTTAAAACATTAGGCGTTATGAACAGAAACTGAAAGATCAGAATCGAATTTAATTATAACTGATTGCTAACTCAAAAAAAAGAAGAAACAGCACTTCAAAATTTATTGATGCCCTAATTATGACAAAATATGATGTAATTGACATTGTGCTAAATCTTTACAGAATCGATTTTTCATAGCCAATAGGCAAATCACTCTTGAAGTAGGTTCTGGGAAATTAGCATCAAGATGTAAATCTGAAAAATTTAGTTCCAATGTATTAGTAACATTAATTGCATATTATACTCGTAAAATCAAGAATTTTATACTTATCTTCAATGAAGGCAACAAAGCATCATAATTACAGGGTAGTCCAAAAAAATGAAATTGTGGTGTACCCTTATTAAATCAATGGTTCTTTTTCCGAATGGTCAAATGACGATTAAGTTCTGGGAAAATAGCATCGAGATATGTAAATCTGAAAAATTTAGTTCCAATGTATCAGTAACATTAATTGCATGTTATACTCGTAAAATCAAGACTTTTATACTTATCTTTACTGAAGGCTGTAACAAATCGTAGCATCACAATTACAAGGTAGTCCAAAAAAATGAAATCGTGGTATACCCTTATTAAATCAATGGTTCTTCTTCCAAATTGTCAATTCACGATTAAGTTCTGGGAAATAGCATCGAGATATGTAAATCTGAAAAATTTAGAATAAATGTATTAGTAACATAACAGCAAATTATATTTGGAGAAAAGAAGATTGAAGTCACTAAAAATTGATTTTCAAGTGAAGTTGGGAAAGTTATTATGAAAATCAGACAAACTGCAGTTGATAGATGTAAAAAGAAAAATGCATATCTTTCTTTAATCTTAGCAGTCGGTAATATAATCACACTTAAAAAATGGCGTTTTGCAGTCTGAAATAAAAATGAATCTCAATTAGTTTATTCGTTGAAGATCTTGATTTGTAGAAAAAATAAAGCGGTAAGTTAATATTTTGATGGAAAGGAACTT
Source organism: Trichogramma dendrolimi (assembly GCA_034770305.1). NCBI lineage: Eukaryota > Metazoa > Arthropoda > Insecta > Hymenoptera > Trichogrammatidae > Trichogramma > Trichogramma dendrolimi. The sequence continues at coordinate 41,218 of JAPMIB010000201.1, forward strand.
GAAACTGCATTAATTTCCACTCTTCGTTCCAAGTAGACAAAGGAAGGTTGACGATGGATTTGGAAAGAGTATGAATGATTGAGTTATGTGGGAAAGTATAATGTGCAATTAATTGTTTATTTGTAATTAAAATGTTATATAAGAAAACAAAATATGATCCTAAATTAGAAACTACTCTAAAAATCCCATATCAACCAAAACAAAAATGTCTTAAGAGTTCGCGTACGTTTGGAAGTACGATAAATTATTCTATGATTAGTCGTTTGCTTTTCTTACAAAAAAGACTTTATCTAAAGTTTACGTTCACATTAACGTGGTATTTCAAACATTTCTTGACATTGCCTGGATGATTTATTTCTGTTTCATTTATTTTATAATCGATGATCAACTTTATTAGGACCAAAGAAAGATAGACAATAAAGAGAAAATTAAATCCATTTAAGTTGGATTTATGGGAAAATTTGTGTAAAATTTTTCATAATATGGAGTTGTAGATTTTGGATTGATGTTTAATGATATTAGATAAAAATTTGATACGTTGTATTGAACATTAGAGCAGGCCAAAAAGAGGTCGATTAGATCCTCTTAGTTTTTATTCTATTCGCACCAAGGTAATGAAATTAAATTTTTCCTGCAGACGATGAATGCAAGGTTGTAGTAGTTACATACAAAGAATACAGTAGAACAGAGTAATATTTTTTCTAAAAAGCATTGTTGAGCTTTAGTGAGCGTAGGTAGTTATTAAATCAATTTTTTTTCGATTTTGTTGTTAAGCGTTTTTTTATAGTTGTTGAGGATGGTTTAATTTTATTCATAAAAGAGCATGGTTTGGAGAAGAGAACAAAACATTTTGGACAGGGAGTAAGAGATAGAGGTAAGATTGTCTTGAAACAGGATGCTGAGTATACAGTTGGGATAAGGCCGAGCGTTATATTGTTATTTTTGCTGTGAGAGATCGATAATAAAATCGTTAATGTGCTTCAGAAATGACTGATGGGAGTGAGAGGACTGATGATATCGCAGTTTTGAAAGCTATTTTGTTTAGCTGAATGAAATATTTTTAGCACTTTGGTCTGGGGAAGAGAATTGATAAAATATTATTAATTTTGAGAATGAGTTGGTCGATTATAGCCGAGTAGAGCTCCAAGTAGCTGGAAAATTTGTAGGATATTTTGTACAAGATTTCAGGGATATTGAGTTTGTGGACCATTCTATTGACCATTCTATTTCGAGTTTTAGGTAAGCTGAATATAGGTATCTTGATGAGTGTAAAGATCAGTAGATGATTGTTGAAAAAGTTATTATTTAGATTAGACGAGTGGTAGAGAAGATAAGGACTTAGAGATACCAAAGAAAGATCGAGATGGGTTGGATTGCTAGGTCTGCTTTTAATTATAAAGGTATGAGAACCATCGTGATAACATGCTGCGTCGGTAAATATTTTGTATGATACGATAATGTGTGATTTCCTGAACGAGGAGGTTGGCAGTTGAATTATCCGCATATAAATAAGGCGTTTAAGTTCAGGATGGAGTTAAAAAAGCTATTCAGAAAATTGCGAGAGATGCTTACCGAAGGGATTTCGTATTCGACTACCATGAAAATAGCGGGGGCAGGTACGTATTTTTTTAAGTAGAAATTTAATTATCCCTCCTTATAACTGTAGAGTACCAAAACTAACTATAGGTAATCTAACCCCGATGTTGTTAGAGAAATCATGTATACGTCGTACAGGGTATGGATCTGGAATAGTTCTGTTATTCTTCCATGAAAATCTCTATAAGGCCGCTAATCGTCTTTGCATTTGCGTGCTAGGTGTACGGAAGGGCTTTTCGACGGTTGATAAATTTCTTAGAGTAACATTTGCTCCAACTCGTTTTTTACGCCAAGAAGCTTTTCAGGGGCAAGACGGTAGGGACGGCAATAAAGGTGAACCAGAAGTCATTAGCATGTAATGTACCGTGTTGCGTTTCACTAGCATAGGCAAAACAGAATGACAGACGAGGTCAGGATGCACTGAAATGATGTCTAGGTAAATGCATATAGCCGCTATGACTTTTTCGCTGCATTGTTTTGAGTCTTGTAATAAAGCAGGAACATTCCGTCTAGTTGAATCATCAATTAATCGTATATGACGATAATCCGGAAGTAAATTGTGATACACCAGAAAATCTGAGCCCAAAATATAGGATGCGGAAAGCAACAACGTAGGTCAAGATCAAAATTAAGGTTTGAATAAACATTAGTTGTTCATTAAACTGTTGTTGGTAACGTTGAGTAGTAGCTATGTGATTGATCTTCGTTCGCGCAATAAACGCCATGGAAAGCATAAATATGATCCAGTGTCGGTGAGTCATCAATTTTTTTGTAGCTTTTTTCGTGTCGAATAAACGGCTTTCTGATTAATGACAGTCGGGCGACGCTATACTGATTGTTTTTGTCGTTTCCATTGCAAGGTGGGTTTTATTTTTTGCCTTTTTGCCGAAATAAAAATGATAACAGCATAAGTCGTTGGTATTTTATCTACGATTCATTGATTTTGACCGACAGTGAGTTATTGAACGTTGTTGTCTCCGACTGAAGCGAGAACGTCGTAGCTCGTTGACTTAAAAGTTTAAATTCTGAACAGCGCTCAAAATGTCATTAAAAGTAGAATTAATTATCTGATCCATAGAACCAGGAAGAATATACATCATAGTAATCGCGGGGACTATTATTGTCTGGCAAATCAGAGAGCTACTCAAGATAGTTTGATAATGACGAAGCAAATTGGTTTTAATCATAGTGGCAATGATTTCAAGTGCTGTAGACTGATTGCGATGTAGAAATGTGTAGGGCAACGCAGCAGGAAGTATGTTGATAATATTTATTTTATTTCAACTACTGCACGAACATTAAGAACTTGCACTAACACACGGATGGTTTTTGAGGCAAAAATCCGTTATACTTGAAAAGGAGCAACATTTGCAGCATCGTGATTTATAAAGATCAATTTTTATTGTAACGTATTCATGGCTTGTCCTGCTGCATCCTCCAGAAATTGACCAGGATGCTGCTTGGGAAGACAAGATTCGAGTAGACACTGCTGCACGATTTGCAGCTCAGGAAGTCGTCACTGCCGCACATTGCAGTAAAACTCGTTGTCCGGATCCGATGTGTTATTCGCGACACATTTGAATGTAATAGATATGTATGTTCGAGGAAGTGCATGCTTACGCATATGACTGAAAATCACTTTAATGGAATTTTTCTGATTGCGTAATAAAAAAAGCAATTTCATCTTGGAGCTAACAAAGTATTGAAAACCTAACTTAACATGAAAAAGATGTTAAAAACAACGCTAGAATGTGACTTAGAATTTTCTAATTTATTTTAAATGAAGCTTTTCATCAATTTTAATCAAAATACACACAGAGGAAACAAATCGACTTTCAGGCGCGTATACAAAAAAGATTTTTTTGTTTGATATTTATTCAAAAACTTGTAAGATTATAGACATTTTTCAAATAGTGTCTGCACTTTTCTAATATGCACTTGTGGTAAAACTGACATGGAATAGTTTCATTAAAAAACGAAACTTTAATTGAGGAGTATCTAAGAGTTTACATGAAGTATTTTACATAAATGAATAAACAAACTCTTTTAGGAACAGCGCGGAGGGAACATTTCATGTATTTACCGATGCTATCTTTTCGCAGGTACCTGTAGAGCATAATTTGAATAATGCAAAAAGTAGTTCATTTTAGGTAAAAAAAAAGCATACACGTATGAATAGTTTTTCTATGTGTACATAAAGCACTGGGATTTGGAACTGTAAAATAACTCTAAAGTAGTTTTCAATCTTATACAAACACGGCAGCCGGCAAGATATTAAATTTTTGTATTGTATCTCGCGCGCCGTACTTTTCCAGCTCATATTAATCGACTCTTGTAAACTCAAAGTTTAATAGAGACGGCCGTTTAACTCAAAATTCAGAGTTAAGTATACGCAATCTGGCAATGTTATTTTTCAACGGCTGTCATTAGTAAAACCGCGAAAACAAGACTTTCATCTTCGGCGAATATTGAAATTTTTATTTTCATTCTATTTTACTTATAATTTATTAAAATTTGTTTCCAGGAACATAGCGCTGCAAGACACGACCGCTTGAAAGCAGAGAGGAAAAATTATATTTTCCATGAGTTGTGATTTATAAAACGGTCATGAGAATATTTGTAAAAAATAAATACGGGATGATATCGCGATTCACATGTACTTTGTACATAAACTTCTATTAATATCGAATTTTCTAAAATTGGCTGGGTAATATCTCATTATAGCATCTACATTCATGTAAAAGCCGTGTTCCTAGCTTTTGAATCTTCATCGTGGACACACGACGGTGATTATATCTGTCCGGACCTGACTTCACTTGTACCGATGATTCGGAGTCTATCTATACGTTAATGAGAACTTTTCATGTATAGCGTGAAGTAAGGTCCCGACAGATATAATTACCGTCGAGTGGACATCGATAGTTTAATTTTAAGAACCAAGATCGAGCTTCTGTACTGTGACTCATTTTGGTCTTTTTACACACAAATATACGATGTATATTTATTCGTTTCATCTTCCTTTATCACGTAAGCATTACTGACACGATTATCATATCTTGACATAATATTTTTCAATTTATAAAGTTGATCGTGCCACAAACCACCTCAGATATTCCACCAAAATAAGTTTCAATTTGTTGGAAAGTCGGTAATTTTGCGAGTTAGTAATCAATTAAATATATTGACGACCATGGATCGATAGCTATACAAACCAAACATAATTTAATTTAAAAATTTACGAATAATTTTTAAGAAGGAAATGCTATGAATATCAAAATTTAATTAATTTTTCTAACAAAGTTTATATCGATTGAGATAATAAAATAAATACGCGTGTCGCACGGCGCACCCTCAATGAACAATCGCTATGTGTTGGCTTTTTGAGTCGTGTTTATGTGTGGACATAAACTTTATCTCCTTGCTGCTTGAGTATTTCTATTACACATGCGAAGTGTGAACTTGATGAAATTTAACAATAATCTCTAAGTTGTTCCAACTCGATGTATACGTATCTTTTATGTTATCGTTACCTCTGTATCGCCGGATGTTTCGAAGACTATCTCGAAATAATTTTTCGAAAAACGTGAACTAGCTAGATAAAAAAGAGGGTTTCTTAAATCAGAAAACTAGTATGCTGCAGTTTTAAATGAGAGATTTTCCTCACAAGCACTGGCGATATACGCGCGTTTAAAATTTAAAGGTATTCACTCTATACTGACACGATGAAGTTCCATATGTACAAGCTCGACATATACATCGTATATGTGAACAGTCATTTGGCATTATATTATTACGTTGGAATTGCTTATATGTTGCTTAACTGAGGCTAACCACCGAATTATTCGTCCGAAATTTTGTTCTTGTTTGTTATTTTTTTCGATCAATTTCTTTTATAGAAGTAGATCGTTTCTTCCCTAAACTTTGGAGCAAATTACCACAATAATTAAAGGTATTCAGTTTTTTTTCGTCGAATCCAAGCTTTTTAGTACAGACTTTCGACTTACTCAAGTCAACTTTTGTGAACGATTTTGCTTTCCTTATCGGGAAGGGAGGAGCTTGAATCGCTTTCTTCGTAAACTGTACCAGACGAAAAAATTAAATATTTTAATATCCATTTTCGCACTTCTAACATATCATCTTCACTAAAAACGACTGTACATCCTGAAAGTATTTATAGGCCCATGTACATAAATGCGCTCCACAGTTATTTCCTCCTGTCTTTGAATTTATTTGTAAAGGCACATCTCGAGGATAACAAAATGTCCAATCTTTAAATGGGATATCTTTTTCAAACATAGTTTGTATGAAGTTGCATGGCAATGCGTTGGAAAAATCGAGCTTTCTTGAATCACTGATACTTCTGCACAGAGAATCGAAGTGTATGATACGTTTTGACGAGAAAATTACTACTATCAAAGTCCATGAACGGACTCGATCTTTGGTAATATCCATATATTATAAGTCCACGCTCGTTTTTTAATTGCCCATTTATTGAAAGATTCGGTTGGCTTTTTTCCTTCCAGCAATGTATAGTAAAAATATACAGGAAATATTAATACATTGGGACATTCAAATTTTTTCTGCATTAAAAATAAAAAGGCATCGATAACAGCATCGTCTATCTTTTCTCCACGGTATAACGTTTTCAATGTAAGCAGGTCTATGCGATGCTTACCGATATGAAACGGAGTTATCATTTCAACATGGTCTAGAGGTGGGAATTCAAAATTCAAATTAGCCCACGGTTTTTTTTCATGCTCCTCGGAATTGTTACTTAAAAACTTCCTTAGAAATATCGCTGATATCACTAATCGCCAAGGTTTCAAAATTTTGTTGAAAAGTCGCTCCAGAGACGAACATTTCTTGGGAGTCATTTTGACTATGATTTTCAATTGTTAATTGAAGGAGTGCAATATTCTCTTCATTTATGGCTTTCTTAGAGGTTTGCATCTTCCCGAATGAATTAAACGAATGGCCTGTATGGTCTGAATAAAGTATCGGTTTCTTGATTTGAGTCGTTTGTTTAAAAAAGTTCCTTTTTTTTCCTTTGAAACTAAATAGAGCTTTCACTATCGTTATCGGTTTCGGATAGCATACTACGTTGTGTGCCCGCACAAAATATTCACTCACGTCATCATCAGAGGATTCATCTTCGTCGTTATTTACGGTACGTGTAATCCAAAGCCTCATCCATATTTTGATCGGAAATTATTTCCTTATTTGCGGAATATTTAAGCGAGTACATATCGCATTCGCCCTGTGCGATTGCAATTGTCCTCGGAGTAACGGTTGTTTTTCCAAATGTATCAAAATGTTCAATTTTTTCCTCCGGACGCGTTTTTCTCTTTGGTCTCTCACTACGTACATGGTCATGCAGTAATAAAATAATATCATCTGGAATATTCACGTTATTTGGTCCTCCTATATCTCTGGGTGCGTTCACAGTGGCGATAAATTCCGAAAAAACGGCGATGCAGCGAGACTGACGGAAAGTCTAAACGGTCTGCCTCGAAATTTGATAGGATCACATAACAAAGAATTTTTAGATCCCTTAGATACTGCAACCGCCGAGGAGGTTCTGCTTTCCTGATACATGAGGCGATCAGTCAGCTCCATCATCGGTCAATTTCTACGACACATTTCCGAGCCGACCAATTTTACATCGCTCTACTCACCCGATGATCATGATTTCCTAATCCCGAGTCACCCGTACATCGATGCAAGCACCGGCGTTAGCACCAGTGTTAGCACCGGTATTTATCTCGGTATATATCCCGGTATATATCCCGGTATATATCCCGGTGTTTATCCCGGTGTTTATCCCGGCATCGACCCCGGTATCGATCCCGGCATCGTATCGAGTTATATACCGCGTAACGCGCGTTCATTTATTTCAGTTTACTCGATCATGCGCGAGATATTAGTGGAACAAAGTTCGATCTTTTTTTTTTGTAATCTCGATGATTGAGATTCGAGATCCTCACACCAGAGGTTAGCTATATATTTATGTAAGTGACATCGTCTGCAGACGACTTGTTCGAGCTTGGATGGATCTTGCTCAAATGTCAAAAGTTTCCAGCTCAGCCCACAGTGACTTTAGAGAAAATTTCAAATGAGGTTTTTTTCTGGATTTTGTCCAAATTTTCAGAAAAAAATTACTAGAAAAGGATCCAAGCACTTTATGAGTGTTAATTATAGGTATAAAGTTCAATAAAACTACGATTGTGTTAATGAAAATATATATTCAAAGAAATAAATAGTACATGACGGTTTGACTGTCTACGACCAAGTGTGTGAGAAACATAAACAGAAATTGAAGCAGAGGTACAGAGAAGCAAACAGCAGTTAAATGACAACGTACATATGTACTGGTCAATCATTCATACATACACTACTCTTATATATTTACCTCGTTCTAACATGCCACCTTAAATTCATATTAATATTACATTTTTGCACCATTATAGTATTCAGATTTAAATCACTAATCATATTGAACGACAAAATTAAACATTATAAAATACAATACAATTCTATATTACATATACATTTTATATTCTTAACTTTATTTAACATATCTCTAAATTTAATATGCTTCTCCTTACCAAGCGCCTTAGTGAATATATCTGCGACATTTTCGTTTGTGTCTATTTTACAAACCTCAATTTCTTGTTTTTGACGCTTTCATGGACAAAATGATAATGAATTTCAATATGTTTAGAATTTTTCGTTAAATTTCCATTTTTAGCTATATCTATTGCACCAGTATTGTCCTCATATTTTCACTGGAGCTTTCAATTTTACATTCAGTTCAATTAATAATTCCCGTACAAATTTGATTTCGCTAACTGCTTCAGACAATGCGACATACTCGGCATAAGTCGAAGCTTTCGTGACACATTTTTGCTTGCGCGACTTCCAGTATATTGGATTACCGAATAATCTGATGATGTATCCCGATGTCGACCTTCTGTCAATATTATCGCCTGCCCAGTCTGCATCCACATAACAATCCATAATATCTTTATCATCGCTGTGCGTATAAACCAGACTCAAATCTTTCGTTTTATACAAATATTTTAATACTCTAAGCGCATATTTCCAGTGGTTTCGATTATAGCAATTTTGAAACCTACTTAAATAATTAACACTGTAACTTACATCTGGTCTTGTACTTGAACATATACAATAATTCTCCTATAATATTCTGTATTTCAAATCTGATTCACATTCTCCCATTTTATCTAATTTTAGATTTATTTCCATAGGTGTATTATATAATTTACTATTCAATAATTGATAGTTTGTTATTAGTGTTTCTATGTATCTAGTTTGATTAAGTTTTAAAATTTTATTTTTAAGATCATATTCTATTTTTATACCTAAATATTCATTCACGTTTCCTAAATTCTTCATTCTAAATCTCTCAGATAACATATTTTTTATACACTTTACTTTTTCTTCATTTATCATTACTACATATTAACAAATCATCGACATAAATTAAAATAAACATTTTTTCTTCTCCTTCATATACGTACAAACAATTATCAGTTTCACAACTACGAAATCCTATATTCACCAAAAATTCATCCAGACACTCATACCAAGCACGCGAACTTTCTCGCAAACCGTACAAAGCTTTTAATAATTTACAAACTTTATTCGTTCCATCCACATAGCCTTTCGGCTGATTTACATACACTTCTGTTTTAACTTTGCCATTTAAAAACGCAGCTTCCACATCCATTTGTGTTATATTTAACTCATATTGGCAACAATAAGCTAGTATTGTTTTAAGTGTTTGAACTTTAGCTACCGGGGCATACAAATCTTCGATTTGATCTTTTTGTTGAAATCCACGAACTACTAATCTCGCTTTGTATTTACCCCCTGTTTTTCTAGTGTATACCCATTTCACATCAATTGTTTTCTTTCCTTCAACTTCTCAACTAATTTCCATATGTTCTATTTTTTTTTAGAACTTCAATTTCCCTATCCATTGCTTTAACCCATTCGTCTTTATCTACACTAATCACCGCCTCCTCAAATGTTTGCGGAGTGTCAACTCTGCACACATTTGCACTAACAGAGCTCGTGTTATCTGGTTCTGGATAGCGAATTGGGCTTCTTTTTACTCTTAAAGACCTACGCAACCCTTCTGAGTTTTTTTCTTGGTTTTTTTCTTCCTCATTATTACTGTAGTATTCGCTATCTTCGGATTCTTCCCTATGACTTTTGTTGCTTTCACTATCGCTTATCTCTTCGCTGTTCTCTTCGAAATTAAGCCCTATGCATTTGATATCTCTTTCAACTATTTCTACGTGCCTACTAACTATAACTTTATTATTTAACAAGACTCTATAGCCTACTTCACTATATCCCACCAATACTCCCATTTCTGCTTTTTGTTCAAACTTCGACTTTCTGCGCTGCTCTGGTTTTCTAACAAATACTTTGCTTCCATATCTTTAAATTTTCAACATTTGGTTTTTTATTAAAAAAGATTTCATACGGAGTTTTATTTTCAACAGTATTCGCAAGTGTACGATTTTTTAGATACGTAGCTGCACAAACTATTTCCGGCCAAAACCGTTTTTGAACTCCAGCATCAGCTAACAAACATCTCGCCGTATTCATAATAGTCCTATTAAAACGCTCGGCAGTTCCATTCAACTCATGTGTATACGGTGGGCAATTATTTATGTGTATTCCTTTATCACGCGCAAATTTAAAAAATCTATTATTCAAATATTCTTTTCCGTTATCGCATCGAATCGTTTTAACTTTTTTTTCCATTTTTGTGTATGTATGATATGGTGTGTATGTGCTACCAGGCGCGCTAGGTATGAGCTAACGCCTGCGGGTATGTAACCCGTCGTAGTGTGGTCTGTCGGCAACAGTTCGTAAGCAGCTATGGCTTAGTCAAGCGGCGAACTCGTCATACGCCTGCAACTGCCTACTGCCGTACAGTGGGTGCGTGTGTGTGTGTATGTATGTGCGGCTTACTATGGGCCGGTGAAAGTTAGAGTCTCGTGGCGTAGACGCACGACGTATAAGCGCGTCGCCTACACACGAGTCTCGTGATATATATATATATATATATATATGTGAATATACGGTATAGCTCTCGTGTGTTGTGTACACGAGGTTCTACCGCTGCTCGTATTATTTATACGAGACTTTATTTGCCTATATTAATTATATAGGTCTTTGGTTGCTGGTATTACTTATACCAGTCTTTGCTGCTCGTATTATTTATACGAGACTTTATTTGCCTATATTAATATATAGGTCTTGGTTGCTGGTATTACTTATACCAGTCTTTTGTTGCTCGTATTATTTATACGAGACTTTATTTGCCTATATTATTATAGGTCTTTGGTTGTGCTGGTATTACTTATACCAGTCTTTTGCTGCTCGTATTATTTATACGAGACTTTATTTGCCTATATTAATTATATAGGTCTTTTAAGATGGATAGGAATAGGTTGAATGAAATGACTTACTTACTCTTGCGTAGAGCGGCTATGTTACTGTGGCTACAGCGGGATGTTCTTGCTATTTGCAAGAATAAGGATAAGTGATTTTTCTATGCTCAAACGGGCACTTATATACCCTAGGGCTCCTTCCAAAATCTCGGCGCCGGGCCACGCCGTGGGCCGTGATTTGTCGGAAAGCCATAAAAATCTCGAAAGCGGCCGTTAGACGCCGAAGACGCAAGCCACGCTGTAACTTTCGCCGCTCTAACGGTTTATTAATTGTTTCAAACGCTTATAACTAATTACATGTTTTGTTGAAAAATATTTTACAATGATATTATTGTTGCTGGCGGCGAGACGATTACATAGATACCTCATAAGCCATATAAATATTTAAGTTTATAAATGGTAAATAGAAGTCTATATTGTTTTTGTTAATTAAAATAACATTGGCAGTGATTGCGTCGATTAGTTGAATTGAGAACTTGTTACTCAGTGCCTGTGTAATGGTCTCGGCTTTTATATATGATATTTATAATTTCTATGAATGATTAAAGTCGTATTTATATACTTGCATAGTCATGCACGTGGCGAAGCGGTTATCGATATAATTAATCATTTAAAGTTATAATCGTGTCATGACTATCTTAAAAAATATTGAAAGAGTATTTTACCAGTAGGTTTAATTATCTATAAAATTTAGTTAAATATCTACTTAATTAGGGGTTTTTATATATAAAATATGTTTTCAACTCTACTTGTGATTAATTACTTATTTGCTAGATGTTAATTTATTTGTCTAAACCATGAGTTTTAGATAGATAGAGTATAGAGTTAAAATAATAACAAAAGATATCTATGTCAACAAAATCAAATCAATCTATGGTAAGTCAATATCTGTGATTGATCTACGGTAAATTAATATCTATGACTGATCTATGGTAATGACGGAGATTTGGTGTGGGTCGGTATGAATGATTTCTAGTTTACGCAGCGGGAGATTTCGGTTGAGATTATTTTTATTCAAGCGTGAAGTCCTTGGATGTAACAATATCTTACATTTCATAAATTCATTACCCAAATCACATGGTATACCCAGAAGCAGTTGTTTTTTGCTAAGAGTATTCAAATAACTAAAATTTACATGGCCAAGTATTCTATGCCACTTCTCTTTTAAACTCATTTGAACATTGTTACATTCGGTATTATTTACTAGTTTTTCATTTTTCAACGTACTTGTTAACTTATAAATGTTATTTTCTTTATGTGCAACTGCAGTGACATTACCAGACTCATTCATTATTTTCGCGAGTTTACCTTTCGAAACAATTGAGTATTTTTCTGCAATCTTGCCAAAACTCAATAAATTTTTATTCATCTTTTTGCATAATAAACATTTTTAATCGTTACTTCATTTTTAATACCAAATGCATCAAAGTAGCATATAATACTTCCTATTTTAGTGGCCTCGACAGTTGTATCATCACCTAAATGTATATTTACTGGCTCAGACATATCCTTACTTTCAAAAGTATTTGTCACTGTTGACAATATGATCAGTACAGCCGCTGTCGAGAAGCCATTCAATCTTATTTCTAATATTACTTATCTCGCTAATTTTCGCAACACTCGCTACTGCCATCCATGCCGCTGTGTGTGAACTCTGCTCATTCATGTTTCTCTCTTGACCGCGTCGATGTCTGAAGTTCCCTCTCCCTCTGTTGTTGTTACGATTGCTCCTACTATTGCTTTGGCCTCGTGATGTACCTTTCGCTGAGCTCCAATTCGACGTTCCCTGGTTCGATGACCCGCGTGCTCCGTTTTGACAATGCCTAGCCATATGTCCTGCTTTCCCACAATTGTAACAATTTCCATTAAATTTATTAGCCGCAAACGCACTTGGACCCGTGCAAATTCTTCTTCATTTTATTCTTCATTTCGGCAATTTGTATCTTGTTTTTCACATACGCTGCTGTTTGATCATCTTCTTCAGGTATCAATGTCTATCTCCAATATAACTATATTGATTCGGCAATGTATTCAGCATATAATTTAATTTCTCTTTTTCGCTAATACTTGCACCAGCACTCTTCAAATCATTGATTGTTTTTTCGAATTCATTAAAAAATACGGAGCTGTCACTAAACTTTTCAAGACGCATTTTTTCAAGTTTGTTTCGACAAATTATTTGTAACGCAGTAGATTGCTTCAAATACATCTCGTCAAATTTTTTAATATCCCTTTTGCTGTGACTGCTTCATGCACGTATTCTAATTGTTTATTAGTTATACCACTGTATATTATATTCATTGCCAGAATTTCCTTATTATTCCACTCAGCTTCGTTTTCCGTACTAGCTCGCTCTCTTTCTATAACACAATCGCATTTTTTCATTTTTAAATACAGATTGATTCTCTTCTTCCACATGTTGTAATCTTCACCATCAAAAACCGGTATTTGCACATCGTTGCCTGGCATTTTCTTTTAATTATTTTAAACTTTCCTTCGTATTCAAAATAATTTTACATTCAGATATCACTTTTTCACTGTGACACTATTTGCGCAGGAACGTTCAACTCAAACGCTCTGCTACCATGTTAATTATAGGTATAAAGTTCAATAAAACTACGATTGTGTTAATGAAAATATATATTCAAAGAAATAAATAGTACATGACGGTTTGACTGTCTACGACCAAGTGTGTGAGAAACATCAACAGAAATTGAAGCAGAGGTACAGAGAAGCAAACAGCAGTTAAATGACAACGTACATATGTACTGGTCAATCATTCATACATACACATACTCTTATATAAATTTACCTCGTTCTAACAAATGAGATTGACACTATAGATTAGAGTGTGTAGGATAAAACTGAAACCGAATTCTAGTTCAATCAAGTCCCAATAATTCATCCTGTAGAGCCTCCCTAGAGTCTAAGTCTTGTTGTCTAATAACTTATAGAGTATTGTAATGGGGTTTTCAAGAGTAAATAAGAGGCACAATAAGTTCAAGCGTATTGTGAAATTCACCAACAATATGGAAAATAGTATTATGTATTCTAGGTGCATTGGAAATGTTTTGTTCAGGGTAGAGTAAAATGAGTAAATTTAAATTTAAATTGTATAAAAAATAAAGACATGTTAATAAGACACAGTTTCAACTAATCTTCAGGCCATTCGCCAAAGTGCCCCATGCTGAAACCTGAAAATGAAACTATTTTCTCCCCAACGGAAATTTTTCTCCTGATAAAGTTTTATAAAGTCTTTAAAAGTCTTTATAAGTCTTATAAATGTACGAAATTCGTACACCTGACTAATCATTTTAAAGAGTTAATAACAGTTTTTAAAAATTCATAAGACCTTGTGGAAACTAGATTTTTTGGGAAAAGTGTTAAGTTTTTTTTTCATTTATTTTTTTTTATGTATTGTTCATATGGTTACCCCTATAGTTGTTTCACCATGATTTTTGGTGAGCGTTGATACTAATCAAAAACGTTTTTAAAACTATTAAAAACTTTTATCAACACTTGATAACTCTTCAAAACTCTTTATAACTCTTTAAAACAATTAAAATTACTTGTAAAAATTTTTTAAATTTTTTTTCTGAACATTTTAGAAACCCAATATCAGGTTTCAAATAAATTTATAAAAAATTTTATATCAATTGAAACTCATAAAGTTTTATTAAATCTTAAAATCATGGTACGAAATCCGGACATTTGTAAGAATTTTAAAGACTTATTCAGACTTTTAAAGAGTTTTTAAGAGTTTTTAAGAGTTTCTAAAGACTTAGTGAGGTGATCAATTTCCGTAGGGGCTGTCAGTTACGCTATTGACCAAAGTAAATTTTCAGTCAATTTTAATTTTTTTCATTACTGTCAGTAATTTTTAATATCTTTTACCAAGTAAGAGTCTACTCAAGTCAAAATTTATCATCTTAGCAGTTTAGCAAAAAAGATAGAACTATCAAAAATTAGCTCATCAATGGAACAAGTATTGTATATATTATGCTGCTATCACTAAGTCTTGCTTTCTGCTTTTTGTTTTGACAACTTAAGGTTAAATTGCTCAATACATGAGCATAGCATCATTCATATATTCAGAATAGTATATAATAGATTATCTTAGTGAGGCTGCATGAGCAGCAACATAATGATACTTTTATGTATTTCAGTGTTTTGCATTTTATGAAAATTGCACTATTTCATTATATTTGTACATTGGATATAGGTAGAATGGATAAAGATGTTTTACAAGTAAAGATATAATGTCCTTTGGAATACTTGAAGTAATTGAGGAGTAAATCTTTAATTAGTGATTCTGAGTTTATTTTTCAATGTTTTCACCTTTGTCGCATGATTCTGAGATGAGTTTTTCAATTACCAAGGTCTAAGTGGGTTCAAAAGTTTCAGAAGATGATTTTCCTACACTCAAGTGGAGCAGATTTTTCATTTTTTGTTAGGAAATCATTTTTAATTTCAAAATTATATAAAAAAGGAAATTTTTCAAGGCGCTAAAAGTCATGCAAGTCATTTTTACATGACTGATAAAATTTTTTTGGAAATTATGCTCAACTCAAATGTAAAAGAATCATCTTCTGAAAATTTTGAGCCCACTCAGGCCTTGGTACCTCAAAAACTTATCTCATAATCATGCGACAAAGCTCCATATCAATGATCAGTTGGACCATTATGGATTGGTAATAATTGGTTTTTCAACTCTTCAGATATTATATCATTATACTTTCATGTTCATATATTTATGAATGATGTTTTCAGCCTATTAATCAATACTTTAAATTTTCAGCTGTAGATACTGCTTGCTTTTTAAACATTGACTGCAATAGTAGTTTTGACTTGAAGTATCAAGAAAACAAATTATTTCAGCTGCTTCAACAAGTTTGAAACGTTTTCTTGATACTTGAACTAAGGGTATTGTTTTGACAATTTTGCAAATGATTTCAATTTTTTTTATTCTGTTCTTAATAAATTAGACTTCTATCATGCTCTTGTCATTGCAATTCATGTGTACTTATCTAATACAGCTCAACAAAGTAACAAGTACAATATGCTGTTAGGACATCACTGCGCCTGCTGCTTTTTGTTTTGACAGGTGCAGACTATTTTACCCAGATGCAGTAACAGACTACAAGTAATACTGATACGGTAATAAATTCACTTCTTGCTGTGTTTCAGAGATTCGATGGCTTATATACACCCAGGATGTGTATATTAGATAACGCTTGGTCAGAGTAAATCAGAAAAATAACTTCCACTCATTAGTAGTCATAAGCCAAGATGACATCAATATAGGCGTATCAGTGCAGGGAGATTATCTGAAAATTTTGAGCCCAATTACACCTTCGTATCTCAAAAAGCCACTTTAAGAAAAATAAAACATTTTAACTAATATCAATGTGCAGTTTGGCCATTATGGATTTTTAAACGTTTTTCCCAAAACTTCAAACACCATATTTTTGAAATTTTATCCTTGAATTGTTAAAATAATTTTTTTTTGCAAATAAATGAATATTTGTTTTTAACGCAGGTGTCAGTTTTTACTAAAATAATCATATATATACTTGATATTGAATATACATAAAATATACTTATGTGTATCAAATTGTACAGAATAACAAATATTGTTTATTTATAACTTTATTATTACTTTGATACATTCAAGTTGAGTGAAAACTTTGCTTACATAGAAAAATTCAACGAATTTACATACTTCTTATTGGTTCCATACATTCAAACTTTTTCTGTATAAAAAATTGAATTATGTAAGCTGCATTATACGGGGTTATTTATCATATAAGTCGTTAGCTTATTTCTAACTACCTGACCATTACCAGTGAAAACATCATTTTCAACTACCCGATGAACAATTGCAGGCGGTCTAGGATTAACATCTAGTCCCAAAGTTTCAAAATCTATAATAGTGTTAGTCAACACGCAAGCTACTGTTACTATTAGTTTGGTTTTTGATAATTCTTGCTCGATAGGTTGCTTGAAAATTTTCCATTTTTTTTTCAATTTGCCAAAAGCACGTTCGACAGTCATTCTCGCTCTTGAAATTCGTTTATTAAACATTTTTTGCATCGGTGTCAGTTCATTACCAGCATATGGCTTTATGAGGTTTTTACTTAATGCATATGCACCATCCCCAATAATGAAGTATGGTGTGTTGACTTTTAAACCGTAACGTCCATCGTCCTCAGGAAAATTAAGTTTGCCTGCTTTGAAGGTTTTATAGAGGCTGCTGCACCGAAACGTTGTCGAATCATGCTGGCGCCCATACCTACCAACATCAATGCTAATAAATTTACCATCAGCATCCACCAATGCCTGCAGTGGAGTCGAGAAAAACTTCTTATAATTAAAGTATTTTTGAACCAGAATGAGGCGGTTTTTTGATTCTGATGTGGCAGACATCTACGGAACCGACACAATGCGGTAAATCCCACTGTAGAAAATATTGTCGGGCTGAGTTCATTAGAATATCTTTGGTTGGTCGTGGCAAATGCAAAGGATGCAATCTCTTCCACAAACTTGCCAACACTTGACCAATTATTTCGCCAACTTGCGACTTGCTCATACAAAAAGAGTGACCCAGATCCGAATACGAGCAGCCAATAATTAAAAATCTGTTGAACCGTTATTGCGATCAGTAATGTTTCATAACCAACGCGAAGATGACATAACCAAAAACGAATAAAAAAAAACCATACCTTATTGTAATAACCAATTTGTTGCTCTGGTCGTATGGGATATTTGTGGAAATTGCACCACTTCTTTCTAAGGTCATATTTAATTTTTGATAAAATGTACTCGAAAGTTGAAACGTGCATTCGCATGTAATTGGAGAACTTTTTTGGCCGTTTTTTGATAACCGGGAACAGTCGGTGATATTCCCCCAGGACGCTTCTGTTAGCAATCATGACCGGAGAAATAATACAAAATGATCTCTGCACTGTCGTTGTTATTAGACTCGGGTAGTATTGAAGAGTCGCTAAAAACTCAGTTGCGTTGTATACGAGAAAGCGTATACCGCAGCTCTTTCTGTCTTACTTGGCAGAGGGAACACGAAGCGCGCTACTCGACATTGTCGTACATGTACAAACCGTAAGCGTTATTTAATTTCTTATGAAAATCGACAGTCAGTCATCTGCGATTTTTTAAGACCTTGAATGGGATGCAACGTCACGATGTGACGACAGCGTAAGGTACTCTGAGAGTACAATCAAAGTGCGCGGGCGCTGTATTGAAAATCAAACTGTACTAATGTACACATACGCTTACATAGGAAAAGCTTTCTACCGGAAAAGGCATAAATATTTCTTTTTTACTAGATTCAAAACTCTTGACATGTTGAGAAGAAAAATTCGGAAGAAACAGTAGTAATTGAGTCAGCTCTCCTATAGATTTGTGGTTTTGACTACTAGAACTGAACGGCCCCCACTCTGCAAAAACTTTTATTTACAATAATTTCTATTACAATTCTCTCAAATTGAGTTCAAATTCAAAAAATAAAAACACATTAGCCGAGTAAAAAGATTTGTTATCAATACAAAAAAATTAATACATAAAATATAATACTTATGCGAATAAATATAGAATTGAACAGTAATTTTGTAAAGGTAATAAAGAATTGGTGCAGCATCTAAATTTAGGAAATCTTTATTATATTCAAGTCAGTCATTTAATTTTTCTTACTCATATATGAAAAGATTTTTACAAAATCAATGCACATATTTTTTGTACTAAACGATTAACAATGTCAGGCGCTCTAGGTTTAACATGCAGCTCCATGCAGTACTATAGTGAATAAAAGTAAATGATAATAGTAATTAATAATAATAATTGAATAATAGTACACTCAAGTAAGCTCACATCGAGTAAGTAAAAATTTCTTACTTATTATATTGTTAAATTATCAAGTTCAATTACAAACAAATGAGTTGAATAAACAAAATGAACAAAACAAAATCATTATGTGAATAAGTCATGCCCAAATAAACAGACAAAGTATGTGAAAAATCTAAAATATAGTAATATGAATGTAATAAAATGTTCACTCCTTCCGTTCTTGTTTTAATAGATAAGGGTTTATTAACCACTTATGGAGATCAGCGGAAGGGCAAATCTCTTGTTTGATTTTTTTTTGGACTGGAGGTGAAACAATATCCTTCATCGTCATCCAGTATGATTATAACTATAATAAATAAGTAAAAGGTTAAAATTGTGTTAGAGGTTTAAAATATATTATAAATATGAAAACATTACCATCATCATCCATCGGGACTGGAGCAGGATTGTCCACTGCAGTGTGCCAAAGCTTAGAATCATTTGTAATGTCAGTCGCAGGTAGTTTAGATCTATTTCTATCAGTATTCGCAGTCAGTTCAGAGCTATTTTCAACAGCATTTGCAGTCAGTTCAGAGCGATTTTCAACAGCATTCGCAGTCAGTTCAGAGTGATTTTCAATAGCATTCGCAGGCAGTTCAGGTCGATTTTCGAAAGCATTTACAGGCAGTTCAGGTCGATATTCAACAGCATTTACAGGCAGGTTAGGTCGATTTTCAACTGCATCAGCAAGCAGTACAGGTCGATTTTCAACAGCATTCGCAGGCAGTTTAGATACATATTGAACAGCAGTCACGGGTAGCTTAGATTGACTTTGATGGACGGTCGGAGGAAGCTCCAATTGATTCTGAACAGCAGTCGCAAACATCTCAGATTCACTTTTAACGCCAGTTGCAGATGGATTTTTGTTACAAGTTTGAGGCTTTGATGAGTTATTAGTCTTGAAATTATTATATTAAACATAATGCTTCTAATCTGAATTGAAATTTGTGCTCTTCATTTTCTATGGCAGAAAGATAACATTGCAAGCTTTTCAAGAACATCCACTGACACTGTTCATCTATTTTAGTGGGATCAAACTCCATGATGTTTGAATTTTCACTGTTATCTTTGCACCGATTCCAAGGAACGCATTCTTTAACACTACTGAAATTCTTTTTCATCTGCGAACTTTCTCCATTTATTTTAATTGACTGCGCAGTTTTGTTGTCAACGTTATTTTTTTCGGGCGATTTTGTTGCAAATATAGAAGAACAGTCTGGATACTTTTCAAAATTTGAAGCGACGCTTTCGTTGTCACTGTCAGTATCACAATTACCTACAGATTCGTCAGATTCTTTTTCCTTTAAAAAGTACATAGAATCGTAATGGACCCATTGTCGTTTGTTCTTTGGAGCAGCTGAACCGGATGGCAAATTCTGCATTTCTTCCTCATTGAACTTTTTAACGAGATTCTTCCATTTTGACCTGACTTGTTCTTCTGAGAATAAAGAACCAAATTATTTCATTTATGAATTATTTCATAACACAATATTTATAAATGTATTTATTTAAATGATCTTACTCGTTACTTTTAAAGAAGTTGCAATCTCAGTCCAATGCGTTGAAAGAAGGTGCTTGTCCTTGTTTTTCTTATTCCAAATCGGTGGATGTTGCTGTACTTCAGCAATGAGAAGCTCTTCTTTTCTCTGTGTCCAGCGTAGACCCACTGAAAATTGATGCCGTCAATGAAAATTACTTTAAATGCACATCATACGCTGATACTCGTCAAACATAACCAACGTAAAAAAGTAATTTCTCTGGCGCGGAGAACATGAGATATTTACTCGTACGTGAATTGCCTCCTTTACGTATGTGTTGCTTACCTACTATTTTTTAACAAACTGCGAGCGACTGCGAGCGAAATATAACATGAGATTTCAATCAGACTTAAATAAAATGTTATGCTCATGCAGCATGTCAAAAAAATTATATGTTTATATTATCAATTAGTATCGAATCATTCTGCTAAAGTCATGAACATTTTTTTATCTACAGGATATCAACTATTGTGGTGGTTCATAGATTTATTTTTTAATACTTTTTTTCAAGATCACATGAAAAATTTCCACGCAATTTCAGTTCAATGTGAATGATTCTATGTGAGTGATAATTTTAATCATTGCCAAATAACGTAAAAATGTAATAGAGCTATTATTTTGGTCGATATTTACTACTAACACGTATTCTACATATGATATGAATGATTAACTTACTTTTTTTGAGGTAAGGTTACAGGCGAATGAAGCAACAAGATTTTAGTGCACTGATATACTTGTAAGTTCTTGATGGCGATCAGTGGGCTCACTCGAATATGTGTCGATCGTCAATGCGCATGAAAATGAAGTCAAAGGAAGGCAACGTTCGCAAAAACAAAGGAAAGAGATAGAGAGAGATAGAGGACGCGGGCTGTAGGCTGTGGCTGCCGTTTCAATCTTGAACTGGCACACGGAATTGAGCGTGTGTATATGCTAGAGTTTACTGGGGGCTTAAGGGCCAGGCATACCCACTCAGTCGGTAACGACCGCGCTTCGGAGCTGAAATATTTTGTCCTCATATTTCTCGATGAATAATGAATCAATCGTCTTGAAATTTTGTAATAACATTCAGGAGATTGATACAATTATGCCTGCACTCTTATTTTTTTGATTTATGAAAAAAAAAAAATCACGACATAACAATTTTTGTCCTCATTTTTCTCACTCAATAATGAACGGAATCGAGTGAAATTTTGCCAGAATGTTCATAAGAGCACTAAAAATATGCCTCTTCTCGCCTTTTTTTGAAAAGTGCAACCTAACTTTTTATTCTATTGTTTATAGTACTTGTACTATACCAGAAAAGAGCCCTACTTCGTCACCATTTTTCTCCCTCAATAATGATTAAAATTCGATAAAAATTCACCTCAATGTTCATAAGTACATTAGCAATGTGCCTCTTGTCCTATTTTTTGCGATAATGCAATACAATCGCATTAATCATTAGCTTTTGGCATCTATAAACGTGTTGGATAAACTATAAGGTTGTTTCACTAAACAGTCTCATAGATGGCGCAGCCCGAGAATAATAGTAGCTTTTTGACATTTATAATTTCTGCTATACAGTTTGTTGTGTGTACATAAAATAATAACAGAGCCACAAACTAAACTGTCACTGCTATGATTTCTCAACATATGTGTCCTCCGATACTCTAGTACTTATGCGTGAACCAATGATAAATTATGCCTGTACACCAAATCTTGATAAGTTGGAGAACGACTCTAAACATACAACTACAAAAATACAACTAATATTGGTATGAGATGTTTATTGAAAAATTACCCACAATGATGAACTTTTAATTGTATTTTGTAAAGTATGGGGTTTTAAACTTATGATGTTACTGTGCTCAGCAGCAGTTTCCTAATTGAATAATAAAAATTAAAATAACTTTGTTCTGTTAGTCGTTTTTTAATTTTCACATGCAAAATACCATTTTTAACAATGGATAGTTTTTTTATTAGTTCCCAAGAACATGTGCAGGGTAATAAAAATATGAACTTCTCCACTGCTTTATTTTAAAAAGTAAATTCAATGCAAAGAAAGGCACTGATTACATGAATATATATTATCAGTTAAAAAACGAATAAACATCAGCTGTGATCAGATACTCGCTCCCTGAGTGCTGCTTTGAAGATTATATCAACTCTGAGGAATCATTTCAGGAGCTTCAGCTGAACTGAGAAGTATACTTGTCTTTTGACTACCCAAGTCAGCAATTAACAAAGTTTTTATGGAAGCAAACTCTTCTTTATTCATATTGTCACGTGGCCGGTATTTGAACCAACTACTGCAAGAGATGATCCTTTCTAAGCCTAGAGTTTTACCTCCAATAGCTTGAGACGCGAAGTGCACCTGTAGTTTATGTGTATGTATGATATGGTGTGTATGTGCTACCAGGCGCGCTAGGTATGAGCTAACGCCTGCGGGTATGTATCCCGTCGTAGTGTGGTCTGTCGGCAACAGTTCGTAAGCAGCTATGGCTTAGTCAAGCGGCGAACTCGTCATACGCCTGCAACTGCCTACTGCCGTACAGTGGGTGCGTGTGTGTGTGTATGTATGTGCGGCTTACTATGGGCCGGTGAAGTTAGAGTCTCGTGGCGTAGACGCACGACGTATAAGCGCGTCGCCTACACGAGTCTCGTGATAGATATATATGTGAATAGCGGTATAGCTCTCGTGTGTGTGTACACGAGGTTCTACCGCTGCTCGTATATTTATACGAGACTTTATTTGCCTATATTAATTATATAGGTCTTTGTTGCGGTATTACTTATACCAGTCTTTTGCTGCTCGTATTATTTACGAGACTTTATTTGCCATATTAATTATATAGGTCTTTGGTTGCTGGTATTACTTATACAGTCTTTTGTTGCTCGTATTATTTATACGAGACTTATTTGCCTATATTAATTATATAGGTCTTGGTTGCTGGTATTACTTATACCAGTCTTTTGCTGCTCGTATTATTTATACGAGACTTATTTGCCTATATTAATTATATAGGTCTTTTAAGATGGATAGGAATAGGTTGAATAAAATGACTTACTTACTCTTGCGTAGAGCGGCTATGTTACTGTGGCTACAGCGGGATGTTCTTGCTATTGCAAGAATAAGGATAAGTAATTTTTCTATGCTCAAACGGGCACTTATATACCCTAGGGCTCCTTCCAAAATCTCGGCGCCGGGCCACGCCGTGGGCCGTGATTTGTCGGAAAGCCATAAAAATCTCGAAAGCGGCCGTTAGACGCCGAAGACGCAAGCCACGCTGTAACTTTCGCCGCTCAACGGTTTATTAATTGTTTCAAACGCTTATAACTAATTACATGTTTTGTTGAAAATATTTTACAATGATATTATTGTGCTGGCGGCGAGACGATACATAGATACCTCATAAGCCATATAAATAGTTAAGTTTAAATGGTAAATAGAAGTCTATATGTTTTTGTTAATTAAAATAAATGGCAGTGGATTGCGTCGATTAGTTGAATTGAGAACTTGTTACTCAGCCTGTGTAATGGTCTCGGCTTTTAGATATGATATTTATAATTTCTATGAATGATTAAAGTCGTATTTATAGACTTGCAGAGTCATGCACGTGCGAAGCGGTTTATCGATATAATTAATCATTTAAAGTTATAATCGTGTCATGACTATGTTAAAAAATATTGAAAGATATTTTACCAGTAGGTTTAATATCTAATAAAATTTAGTTAAATATCTACTTAATTATGGGTTTTTTAATATAAAATATGTTTCAACTCTACTTGTGATAATTACTTATTTGCTAGATGTTAATTTATTTGTCTAAACCATGAGTTTTAGATAGATAGAGTATAGAGTTAAAATAATAACAAAGATCTATCAACAAAATCAAATCAATCTATGGTAAGTCAATTCTGTGATGATCTACGGTAAATTAATATCTATGACTGATCTATGGTAATGACGGAGATTTGGTGTGGGTCGGTATGAATGATTTCTAATTTACGCAGCGGAGATTTCGGTTGAGATATATTTTTATCAAGCGTGGAGTCCTTGGATGTAACATCCCCCCGTTTGTTGGAGAGACATTCTTGGTATTGACAAGAATGGATCTTTAAATCTTGAAGAAATTTTTGTCTTGCGCTGGTTGTATCGCTGTACTAGTGGAGATTGGTGCTGCAGGCGTCGGCTGTTCGTTGATAGGTATCATTTCTGTGGCATCCTCTTGATTTGGTGCTTCGTTATATCTACCGGCGTTGACGAGCAAGTGCGTTAAAGAGCCCAAGCAAGCAGCAAACATATGCATTGACCATCCATATGCTCGGTGTAGTGCTACGCCGTTGAGAATCACATCGACCGCTAATTTAACGATATGTAATATCATTAGTATAGCAATAACACCTGCGCTGGCCGAGCCGAAACTCATGAACTTAGACCAAAGTCGGCCCCAAGTTGTTTCTACTAACTTGTCGATTACGTCGTCATTCATTAATCGGATTATAGTTCCATCCTTTGTAGTTATTGTTGCTCCATGTAGTTCTCTTGCAAATCCGTTTAGTAACGCTGGTCTTTCAAGCGGGAACATCAAAGCTCTGGATAAGTCATCGAGATCTTTCTCAGTGTAGATTCCACTAGTTGCCAAGTATTTAGGGCTAATATAGTTCCAGGTTGGTCTGGATTCCGGCTTTATGGTAATTGGGTCTTTGGCTTCCGTAGGCTTAGGTAAAATCTTGTACCAGACGTCGTCAATTAAGTAATAGGGCGGCAGTATCATATTACAGCCAACTTCAGTCCCCTTTTCTTTAAAATGTGAGTTTTCGGTGTAAGGAAGTAGGTGCTGTTTCTCTGGATACTTGTAATTCTGCGTAACAATGCCCTCCGTGCTGAAGCCTTACTTCCACAGGGATGCATTTTAAAATGTGGATCACTTCGCCGGCATTAAGGGCCATATATCCAGGACCCTTCATAAAATTATAAGCAAATTGGTCGGGACTGTTGCTGCAATTGCTAGAGAGTTCTTCAATGTCTGTCGCTCAATCCTACAACGTTCGGATACTATGTCTCGGTAGAGGTTTTTAATCTGATATTTGATGTGTCTTTCAACATATACAAATTTGGAATTCATATATGAAAATAAGTCGAGGTTAGAAGCGTCTATGTGGCTTTTTTTGCGAAACTTTCACCTCTGACCGTTTCGAAAATAAATAAGCGCGGGTGTTCTGTAGTGATTACTGAGTAGCCGCAAACGCTTTCTACTTTCCTTGCTGTTAATCCGAAAGTTATATCCTGGCTGGTTACTGCGTAGACTCTTCTGGCGTCTTCTTCCCCTTCGTCGGTGATTTTCTCTGCTTGCCCTTCATATAATACGCTGTACCGATGAAAGTTGCAGATGTCCGTAGGCAGCGTTTTCCAAAAGCTGTTTCCTCCCTCGGAGTCTATGCAGGATTCGGATGCAAAATTGCATGTTTACCCGAACGGGAATGTATATTACCATTGTTTAGATCCACCTTGGCCATTTGTTCTTGGAGAGTAATCCTGAGCATGCCAAGGACTACAACATTTTCCCAAGTTCCGTATGGGTCGGCATAGTTGCCTCTCGTGCAGACGCCGTTATGTGCAGCGGACCCGGCAAGCTAAGAGAGTGCGATGTTGTTTGGTTTATCTTGAGTCCTCCGATGTGTGTAGACCGTGGTAGTAGACTCCAGAGTTATGCGCTCCTTCACATGCTTGTTTAGTTACCTCATGAACATATTCGGCAGTGCCATGGTCGACGGCAAACAGATGATCGAGCTTGCCGCAATAATATATTTCGTTGTATCTCAACTTTGCATTGCGTGACCTTCACGCTTTCGAAATTATTGACTTGGAGTAATTGAATATACTGTTTTTCGATCTTGAGTTCTTCTTTCGGGGGTTGGCACTCGTCAATATCCAGTAGGGACATCGTGGTGACATTCAAAGACTTGGCTTCGCAATCATAACCGATCATCCCGTTTGCGTATGGTAAAAGAATTAGGAGTGATATGAGTAGCGGATGCATGATGATTCTAAAAAAAAAAAAAAGAACAAAATATTTAAATTTTTGATGATTTGACTCTGTTGGCATGAACTATCTTAGGTTTGTTATTAATATCAATTTTTAATGTATTATTGTTATAGACTTCAAGAATTTCATGCGGCCCTGTGTAATTGTCATCAAGTTTACCCTTTTTAATCCCTTTGAGTAGAAATACGTGTTCCCCGACCTTGAAGTCTATAGGGTGTATGTTTTTGTCATAGTGTAATTTGGTTTTTTGTTTTGTGGAGATGAGATTATCATATACAATTTTTCTTATATCATTAAGCTTAGTTACTAAGTTCACAATATAATCTTCGTAAGTTGGTAGTTGATCGGCCTCACGTAGTGGCTCTGCTGATGGAATGCGTGCAAGTCTGCCGAATACTACCTCATGGGGAGTGTACTTGGTCGATTCTTGGACGTTCGTGTTGTAGTTAAAGGATGCTAGCTCTACCCAGTCGTCCCACTGATGATCTGAGTTGGCGTATATCTTCAGGTACTCACAGAGGGCGTGTGTGAACGCTCGAGGCTTCCATTCGACTGAGGAAAGGCGGTGGTTCTCACTTGTTTCACCCTTAAACGAACTGCAACTCTTCTCATTAATTGAGAGACGAAATTGCGGCCTTGGTCCGTGATTATGATTCTGGGACTGCCGAAGGTGCAGACCAATCTCTTTATGAATGCGTCCGCGACTGTTGTTGTCTTCATGTCGGGTAAGGGTGCAGCTATACAATACTTAGATAACTGATCTTGCATTGTCAATATATATGCGTTACCTTTCTTGGTGGGTGGCAATGGACCCACAATGTCGAGTGCTACTTTGTCAAAGGTAGTTCCAGGAGTATCAGTTATAATCATGGGCATCTTTGTTTTTACTCTAACCAATTTCTTCAGTTGACATTCTAGGCATTGCTGAATTCTGCGCTGAATGTCTCCCTTTAAGTTCTCCCAGTAATACTTCCTCCGTATTCGATGAAAAGTTTTACTTACACCTTTATGACCGCCCATAGGTGAGTTATGGCATTCATAAAAAATATCGTCCCTGTCCTCTGGGTTTACATAGGTCAAAGTGCCCAGACAAATGATAACTTTGATTAAAGTACTCGAGAAAATATCGTGGAAGGCGCTTAGAACTTTGCTCCACTCAATGTTATCTACGGTGTTAGTTTTAGCTATACTAAATTCAGATATTTTAATTGATTCTAATTCTGTTCGTAACGATCGCAAACAGAGTATTAAATTCCCGATGTTTAGGGTTTCAGACTGCGGGGTGGCTTCACGTAAACCCAGCGCATAATTTGACGCTTTTTCGACGGAGATTTAATCGTCTTTTAATTTGACCACTGATACAGTTAATTCAGATGGAATCATATTTTTTTCTAAAGTTTAATACCACCTTGGTCAAGGGGTTTGCCGCGCGTATCAGAAAAATATATTAATATATTTTTCCGAGACTCTATAGCATCTTTGCACGTGACTATATGTGCCTTACCCGCAGTATGATCTCCCTCTTCTTCATTTTCTGTGTCGGAGGTATCTGAGTCGTCGCTTAATTGCTCTTGAGGCGGCGGTGTAGTTGGTGCTGAAGGAGATGCGACAGGTACTCTTCGTGTGGGGATTTAATCTGCTTGAGGTCTCTTAATGATAGGAGTATCTTCTACCTCTCATCGGACTCATCGCTAGACTCGTGGTCCGTTTCAACCGATTAGTTGATTTGGCTAAGCTTATCTTCGGCCGTTGGTGCAACTTAGGCGCATCCAGCCAAGGCTTGCTTCGCGTTGATCTGCGAGGAGCAGGGGTGGGAATATCTTCTTTATTATTTATTGTTTTCTCGGGCGAGGCATTGGACGAGGTTCATTGTTAAAGGTAACTTATCCAGGGGTTCTTGATCTTTGGGGATATTTCAGCTAAATCTGTTTGCTCTGGTGTAGGCGTCGGTTTATCTAGCTTTTTCTGTTGTG
Source organism: Trichogramma dendrolimi (assembly GCA_034770305.1). Taxonomy (NCBI): domain Eukaryota; kingdom Metazoa; phylum Arthropoda; class Insecta; order Hymenoptera; family Trichogrammatidae; genus Trichogramma; species Trichogramma dendrolimi. Next base: position 69,744 of record JAPMIB010000201.1, read on the forward strand.
CACGAGTCACAATATTAACCTCGACAGGGTTGCGAGAGAGAGCATCGGCCGCGCAATTAGATTTTCCAACTTTATATCTAATATCATATTGGTATTCGGCTAATTTAAAACGCCACTTCTGGATTCTTGTATTTAGCTCAGCAGTTTTAAACCATACAAGTGGTTGATGATCAGTATAAATAATGAACGGGTGTCCGTATATGTATGGGCGAAACTGTTCAACTGCGTGTACTATAGCCAGAGCTTCTTTTCGTAGTGTCGTAGTTAAGCTCTGGGCCACGTAGCATGCGAGATGTATATGCCACGGTGTTCGTTTTTGGTTCTCCTTGAGATAGGATACCGCCAATGGCGTACCCGGATGCATCTGTCGTAATAATAAAAGGTTTACTGAAATCTGGATATATAAGGAGCGGCGCATTACAGAGTGCGTTTTTGAGTGTTTGGAACGCTGTGTCGCAATTTCACACCATATAAAATCTGTATCTTTTTGTAATAAAGTAGTTAGTGGTTTAGCTATCTTTGCAAAATCCTTTATAAATCGCCTGTAATAGCCGGCTAAGCCGAGGAATTCGCGAACTCCTCTAAGTTTTTTAGGGGTCGGGAATTCTTTCACCGCTTTTACCTTATCAGGATCGAGACTTATACCATCTCCTGAGATGACGTGTCCAAGATATTTTACCTTTTTACACAAAATATTGCATTTGCTAGGCTCAAGTTGCCAATTGGCTTTCCGAAATCGTTCCATGACTTCGTTGAATAATTTCTTATGAGTTTTAGATCTTGAGAATAAATTATTACATCATCCATGTATACGATGGCTCCTCTACCAATTATCCCTTCTAATGTGAAGTTCATGGCGCGCTGGTATTCAACTCCGGCGTTCTTTAGTCCGAATGGCATTCTGACAAACTCGAAATGTCCGCGGGTGTCGAAAATGCTGTTTTGTGTGCATCTGAGGATGTAGTTTTATCTGATGGAAACCGGCGACGCAATCTATTACGTGAAATACTTGGCATTACCAATTTGATCGAAAATATCGTTTATATTAGGCAGGGGTAGGACATCGTTACTGTTTTTCGTTTAGGGGACGGAAATCGACGACAACCCTCCACTCGGTTTGCCATCGGCACCCGCCTTCTTGGGTACTACCCATAGAGCGGAATTGTAATTGCTGCGCGAGTCTCGTATATACCCTTTTTCAGTAGGTCAGCAACTTGTTTGTCGACTTCTTCCTTGAGATGGTGTGCTACCTATATTGTCTTTGATTTACTGGTAGGTCGTCGTACGTGGGGATTCTGTGTTCAACTATATTGGTCGCCGTAAGTTCGTCTCCTTCGAGATAGAACCGATCTGAGTTCATGTGCAGCAGCTCTTTGCTTAACTGTAATTCTTCGTCGCGCAAATGACTTGTATCTACCTTTTCTTGCAACATCGTGGTACGGTATTAAGGTCATGTCAGTGACATTGAAAATACGAAGATAATTCTCGGTATCTGTAGGTATATGTATTGGTTTTATATTTGATGAATGCTTTAACATAAGTAATTCTCTATCACTGACGGCTTCGTGTAACAGTTGTTCGAACTCTTCTATCTCTGATTGAGGTTTGAGGCTTATAGATTGTCTAGTGCGGAGAGGTATCTCTAGTCCTGATAACTGAATCGTTCTTTTGCCGAAGTCAAATATTGCTTCGCTTTGGCGAAAGAACGCTGAACCTAAAATACCCTCGCATGGAATTGGCATATCTTGGGAAAAAAATGAAATTCGACATTTTCGTGCCCTAAAAACGTCATTGTAACCGTGCCGAGTGTTGGTACCGACGAAGTGCAAATTCCCGCTAATGAACGTTTTCTTGACGTATCGATAATTAGATGGTTCGGAACCAAATGTTCCATAATAAGATTGCCGTTGGCCCCGGTGTCGAGTAAGACTTGTCCGATTGTTTCGCTTTGTCCGTCTCGTATATTTAAATAGAATAAATTGTCCGTTGAGCCGTCTCCAAGTGAATAAAAATTATTATTATCGCGACCGGTATATGATGGTGAAAAAGGCATTTTATAATTTCCGTAATCCAAAGTACAAGTTTTAAAGTTTAAATGAGTCCGTACTCACACAGATGTTGTGTACCGATTATTCCCGTAGATAATAAATTTACCGAGTCCGGAACAACGTGTAGAGTTACTGACAACGGATATAGATTTAACCGGATTTTACCGAGTGTTAAACGAATCTTCCGTGATACCGCGTATTTTACAAGGCTTCTCTGTATCGAATATTGCACTTTCCGGGAGTCCCTTTATTTTATTAAATTGATTTGAGAACCGGTGTCGATCAAAAAGGTCATTTTATTAAAGTGGGTAATAATGGGCATTGGTGATTGATACGGTAAGTATCTATCTTTAATGAGCTATATTGAGGTCGCTGCTGATCTGCGCGGTCTGATTTGAGGCACCTGAGGCCCGCGCTCGTTCAGGTGGCTTGATGAGTTTTTTTGGTTCTTCGTTTGCGTATGCGGCATTCGGACATAACATGTCCTAATTTTTGCCATTATCACATTTCTTCGTGATATCTAGTCGACAATTATTCGCAATGTGACCTTGTCGTCCGCATCGACCACATGTCGCAGCTTTGGACTCTGTGTCCTGGCCTGCTGTTGTTCTGTACTCTGGAACGGCATTGAATGGCTGTGTGACCCAACTTTTCGCATATTTGACACTTCGGGGGTTTATTTTTGTCGCAATTTTAGCCGTGTGCCCCATTTGCTGGCACAACTGGCATATCTCTGAAGCGGTATTTGGGCAGTTTATGGGTGTGACCGCTCTTGCCACACCATTACACGTTAGCAATCTTCGCGGGCATTTGTCCGCGGTATGGTCAAATTCTTTGCAGATTTGACATAAAATTATTTTTGAGTTTATGTGGTTTACCTGCTTTGCTAAAGGTTCTCCACGAAGCTTTCTTTTATTTTCTATTCTCTTTCAGCGCGATGGCATTTTTTACTAAATTCTCCATACCTTCAGTATCCTCCATTCTTGTCTCGATTTCGTTTCTAAGCCCTTGCCGGAAACATTCAGTCGCAGCTTCCTGTAAGGCTTTGGTGGCTTCTTTATCATTCGGGCAATTTTTCGGCTTCGGCTATTCGCCTGACGAGATTTTTTATTCTGTTGGCGAATTTTACTACACCTTCGTTATCTCGTTGATATTCTGCTGCCATATCCCCTCTGAGTTTATATGAAGAGACACTGGGTGCGAAAAAGTCGCGCAAATGCTCTTTCATGTCATCAGCGTAGGAAAAATTTCGCCCAAACAGCCTTGAGCGCCTCGCCGATCGTGAGCGCACTAGCCATGTCAACGTTGGTTTTTGTGCTTCCGTCACCATCGCGAATGCCTCGTCCAGGCCATCTAGAAAAGTGCTCAACGGAATATTATACCCGTTAAATTCAGGTATAACTTTGAGCAATACCTCGTAGTTTACCTTTTCTATGTTTGTTGTCATTTTAGGAGGTAATTTGGTGTAAGTGGACGAGTCGCTGGAGTCGATCGACTTATAGTTTGTCGGTTGATCCTCGGAAATTAGGCTTTCACCGTCGTTAGTAATGAGAGAGGAATTAAGGTCTTCTAAGGCGGGAGCGGTAGGTTTAGTGTCTTTCATGGAGAGTGATTAGTTTGAAGAAAAAAAAAAATTTTATTATTATTATATATATATTATTATTATTTTCCCCTTTTTTTTTTGTTTCTTGTTAAAGGAAAAGAGAATATTATGGCATTTCTTCGTCGGAGCTCGAGATAAACCCACCGAAAAGTTCCAACTCAATTTTTCTTTTCAGTTTTCTTATTTTAATTTCGGGTTCGGGATTTTTCCTCTTCTGTTGACTTATTGGGGTTGGCTTGTAAATTTCTTGCGTTCCAAGCTCATAGAACGGTTGAGGGACGTATTCCTCTTCAATCGGGCTCGACGTTTTAGTGACGCTACATGTGTTGATAATGGCGCTGGCGCTATTACTGGTAACGGTACTTGTGTTGCTGTCGGTAATGACGCTGTTACCTACTGGGGCGCAAGCGATGTTGCCTTCTGTGTTAGGCAGCTCTGCCGGTATTACCGCTGGTGGTGCTGGGGCTTCGGAGCTCTCCTCTACAGTATTTGGGTGAGTGGCCTCTAATTCTTCGAGCGCCTTCTTATTATTGGTAATCTCTGGCGTCAGCTTTAGTTTTCGAGGATCTTCTACAGGTCTTCCTTCTGGCCACCTGTATACCTTGGTAGGCCTTGCTACCTGCCAGTTGCCTCTATACACACTACTGTCGGGAACTCTCCTCCGGTCTGGCAGCCTCATAAACCACCTCACCTGTCTGGCGGTTTCTGTCCCACAATCCTGAACGCACTGTAGATGATAAGGCTTATTTATATTTTCTATCCTGGCTCCAGAGTATTTTGATCTCTTCAAATTCTGTTTATATCTTGCGTTGAATAGCGCAACGAATTTTTTGTTATACTTTAAAACTTTGAATTCCACTAGAAGAGAAAAAAAAAAAAAAAGGAAAATAAATTATTAATTTTTCAGATTATTACAGGTGTAACCTCGCATTCGAATCTCCCCGGAGCCTCCAATGTCACGTGGCCGGTATTTGAACCAACTACTGCAAGAGATGATCCTTTCTAAGCCTAGAGTTTTACCTCCAATAGCTTGAGACGCGAAGTGCACCTGTAGTTTATGTGTATGTATGATATGGTGTGTATGTGCTACCAGGCGCGCTAGGTATGAACTAACGCCTGCGGGTATGTATCCCGTCGTAGTGTGGTCTGTCGGCAACAGTTCGTAAGCAGCTATGGCTTAGTCAAGCGGCGAACTCGTCATACACCTGCAACTGCCTACTGCCGTACAGTGGGTGCGTGTGTGTGTGTATGTATGTGCGGCTTACTATGGGCCGGTGAAAGTTAGAGTCTCGTGGCGTAGACGCACGACGTATAAGCGCGTCGCCTACACACGAGTCTCGTGATATATATATATATGTGAATATACGGTATAGCTCTCGTGTGTTGTGTACACGAGGTTCTACCGCTGCTCGTATTATTTATACGAGACTTTATTTGCCTATATTAATTATATAGGTCTTTGGTTGCTGGTATTACTTATACCAGTCTTTTGCTGCTCGTATTATTTATACGAGACTTTATTTGCCTATATTAATTATATAGGTCTTTGGTTGCTGGTATTACTTATACCAGTCTTTTGTTGCTCGTATTATTTATACGAGACTTTATTTGCCTATATTAATTATATAGGTCTTTGGTTGCTGGTATTACTTATACCAGTCTTTTGCTGCTCGTATTATTTATACGAGACTTTATTTGCCTATATTAATTATATAGGTCTTTTAAGATGGATAGGAATAGGTTGAATAAAATGACTTACTTACTCTTGCGTAGAGCGGCTATGTTACTGTGGCTACAGCGGGATGTTCTTGCTATTTGCAAGAATAAGGATAAGTAATTTTTCTATGCTCAAACGGGCACTTATATACCCTAGGGCTCCTTCCAAAATCTCGGCGCCGGGCCACGCCGTGGGCCGTGATTTGTCGGAAAGCCATAAAAATCTCGAAAGCGGCCGTTAGACGCCGAAGACGCAAGCCACGCTGTAACTTTCGCCGCTCTAACGGTTTATTAATTGTTTCAAACGCTTATAACTAATTACATGTTTGTTGAAAAATATTTTACAATGATATTATTGTTGCTGGCGGCGAGACGATTACATAGATACCTCATAAGCCATATAAATATTTAAGTTTATAAATGGTAAATAGAAGTCTATATTGTTTTTGTTAATTAAAATAACATTGGCAGTGATTGCGTCGATTAGTTGAATTGAGAACTTGTTACTCAGTGCCTGTGTAATGGTCTCGGCTTTTACATATGATATTTATAATTTCTATGAATGATTAAAGTCGTATTTATATACTTGCATAGTCATGCACGTGGCGAAGCGGTTATCGATATAATTAATCATTTAAAGTTATAATCGTGTCATGACTATGTTAAAAAATATTGAAAGAGTATTTTACCAGTAGGTTTAATTATCTATAAAATTTAGTTAAATATCTACTTAATTATTGGGTTTTTATATATAAAATATGTTTTCAACTCTACTTGTGATTAATTACTTATTTGCTAGATGTTAATTTATTTGTCTAAACCATGAGTTTTAGATAGATAGAGTATAGAGTTAAAATAATAACAAAAGATATCTATGTCAACAAAATCAAATCAATCTATGGTAAGTCAATATCTGTGATTGATCTACGGTAAATTAATATCTATGACTGATCTATGGTAATGACGGAGATTTGGTGTGGGTCGGTATGAATGATTTCTAATTTACGCAGCGGGAGATTTCGGTTGAGATTATTTTTATTCAAGCGTGGAGTCCTTGGATGTAACAATATCCAAAAATGATTTTTTCAAGAGACATAGCAGGCAATGCCTAAAATTTTTAATAGAAAAAAATATATATTATGGCCATAGGTGTAACTTTTGGATTTATGAGCAGCTGTAAGTTCACTGGCAAGCTGAGCTGAATCATAACTATCATTATCAGCAATGACAGTTTGTAGTATTTAAAGAGCTTTGGCAAAATCTTTTATGCAACAGCTTCTTTTCCAGGGGTAGCGTCAGCAGCTTCCATATATAATTTCAGACTCAGAGACTGGGATTATAAGCATTAGGCATCAAGAATTAGCTGAGTAGCTCTAAGAGTAATCATAATTCAAGCTTCGCTGAATGGCGAGTATAAAAATTATATAATTTTGGTTTAATATTCAGCAGCTATAAGTTCACTGACAAGCTGAGCTAAATCATAACTATAATCATCAGCAATGACAGTTTGTAGTGTTTGAAGAGCTTTGGCAAAATCTTTTATGCAACAGCTTCTTTTCCAGGGGTAGCGTAAGCAGCTTCCATATACAATTTCAGACTCACAGAATGGGATTATAAGCATGAGGCATCAAGAATTAGCTGAGTAGCTCTAAGAGTAATCATAATTCAAGCTTCACCGAATGGCGAATATAAAAATTATATAATTTTGGTTTAATGATCAGCAGCTATAAGTTCACTCACAAGCTGAGCTAAATCCTAACTACCATTATCAGCAATGACAGTTTTTAATGTTTGAAGAGCTTTGGCAAAATCTTCCATTGCAACAGCTTCTTTTCCAGGGGTAGCGTCAGCAGCTTCCATGTACAGTTTTAGACTCATAGACTGGAGTTAATAAGCATGAGTCATCAAGAATTAGCTGAGTAGCTCTACGAGTAATAACGATACAAGCTTCACCGAATGGAGAATATAAAAATTATAACATAGAAAAAAAAACAAGAACGCACAAATAGAAGTTGTAAAACATTTTATTTAATGCATATTTCAGCATATTCATTTTTAGCAGTATAAAAGTTGAATGTAAACAAAGATAAATTGAGTGAAGACTTAACATATAGCCACTCTTTTAATTAAAAAAATAATTTAAGCAATGATTTGAAGAGACTGCAGTTTCTAATAATTAATAACGTCCTGAACTGAAAATAATTAAGTAAATATTAAGTAAATTAATAAGTTTCCAATATAGTTCATAATAAATTCTTACCTGAATTTGTCTTTTTTTTTTTCCAAATATTCAAGTTGAGAATTCTGCTTGCTGATAATTTTATTTTTCCCCTCTAAATCTTTTTTGAGTTTTTTAATTTTCACATGGAGCTGTAAAATCTCATCATTCTGCAAAGAAAAATTATTTTCAGTTCAATTAGTTAAGATTACTTAGTTAAGATACTCAATTAGTTAAGATATTATAAGTATATCTTTGTCCAACCTGATTTGCATTCCAATTTGGCTGTAGCGGTACCACCTCATGCTGGTACGGATTGTACCTTCGTTGTGGTAGTTCAGGCTGGTGCTGGCCGTATCCAGGTCCTGTTGGCTCCGGTTGGTACGACTTGTACCTCCTTGTTGGTGGCTCAGGTTGGTGCTGGCCATACCCAGGTCCTGTTGGCTGTGGGTGGTACGGCTCGTAACTTCTTGTTGGTGGCTCAGGCTGGTACTGACCGTATCCAGGTCGTACCTGCTCAAGCTGGTACTGATTGTACATTTGTCTTAGTGGCTCAGGCTGATGCTGGCCATAACTAGGTTCTGCTGACTCAGGCTGGTACTGTCCGTACCCAGGTCCTCCTGGCCCAGGCTGGTACTGGCCATACCCAGGTCCTGCCTGCTCACGCTGGTACTGGCCATACCCAGGTCCTGCCTGCTCACGCTGATACTGGTACACAGGTACTGCCAATGGCTGCCGATAGCCGTCGATTGGACCCGGGGGATGTACCTGCATTTGATGCTGATACCGGTCGATTGGACCTTGTGGAGGTACTTGCACTTGCTGCAGCGCTGGAGGTGCTGAAACTGCCACTTGCTGCTGATGGCCGTCGATTGGGCCCTGTGGAGGTAGTCGCACTTGCTGTAGCACTGGAGGTGCTGATCCTGCCACTTGCTGCTGATGGCCGTCGATTGGGCCCTGTGCAGGTACTCGCACTTGCTGCTGCACTGGAGGTGCTGATGCTGCCACTTGCTGCTGATGGCCGTCGATTGGGCCCTGTGCAGGTACTCGCACTTGCTGCTGCACTGGAGGTGCTGATGCTGCCACTTGCTGCTGATGGCCGTCGATTGGGCCCTGTGCAGGTACTCGCACTTGCTGCTGCACTGGAGGTGCTGATGCTGCCACTTGCTGCTGATGGCCGTCGATTGGGCCCTGTGGTGCAGGTACTCGCACTTGCTGCTGCACTGGAGGTGCTGATGCTGCCACTTGCTGCTGATGGCCGTCGATTGGGCCCTGTGCAGGTACTCGCACTTGCTGCTGCACTGGAGGTGCTGATCCTGCCCCTTGTTGTTGTTGGTCGGCTAGAAGGGCTGGGGGAGATACTGCCACTCTCTCTTGTTGTTGATGTGGATGTGCAGGCACCAGCTGATGTTGGGCAACGGTGGGCTCTCTAGGCGCGGGCTGCTGTTGGGCTTGTTGCATCATTATAGGTGCCGACCGGCGGTTTGATGGAATGTTGGCGTAGCAGATGCGCGGATCTCGCGAGCGTAGATTCCTGTATCCATATAAAAAAAAAGTTAAATATACAGGTATATATAGGCTGATATACACGGTTTAATAATACTACGTTATAATAATAGGCTTACCTTTGATTGTTGCTACCGTCCATTGTCTTATACACTTACTACACAACTGCACGACGAAGCTCGCGTGTTTCGACTCGTTCTACCAAACAGCTCGAGCGAATATGAGAGAGTCAAAGACGTTGCACGATGCAATGCAGACAAGCCACGATGTAATAACGAATCGCAGATACTGTTAGCGAGTCACTCGAGCCCCGGCCAATGATAGACGAGTTCTAAGGGACGACAGTCGACACCTCTTGTTGTCGCTTGAACAGTATTGCCAATCAGCCGAACGAAAACGTTTTACAAATCGTAAACAAAGTACGTGCGTGTGCTGCGAATCTGTACGGACTGACTTATATCCATAAGTTTTTTCGAGTGCGAGTAAAAACGATTTCTAGCTCAAAACGAAAAACTTCAAGTTTCTTCCCTAGTTTTCTGCAAAAATGGGCAGATCAAATCGAAAAGGACGTTTACATGGATCAAGTAGACGATTATCGACGAACTGGAAAATCCGTCAAAGGAGGTATTTGAATACTATCGTTTATTTTAACAGAAAAATGAAAGATTAGTGGGGGGTACTATTAGGGTTTACAGTTCAATTTTAGTAGTCCCGTTTTTTGATCTTGCCATCATACATAAGTGTTTGAAAATACGTCGAATTATCGAATAACTTGAGCTTACTGAACATGTTCATGATCGACAAGGCGTTACTTCTGTCCAGTCTGTATCCTCTTTTTTCGAGACTCTCAAAGACGGCTAGTGCATCGGACACTATTTTCAATTAAACATTACTGCAATAACGATCGACTTGCACCAGCTGGTCTAGTTAGTTGGCGACCTTGAAGAATACCTCCGCATCGTGAAAATCAATTTATCAGCTTGTAAATAATGTGCCAAGGAGTTGATCCAAAAATTTTTGACAAAATTCAGATCGGCGCCATTTCTCGGCAGCATTACGGCCGCCTGATGATTGTAGCTTTGCTTCACAGCCATGTGCAGCGGCGAGCCACCGGTCTCTTGCCAAAAGAGTTTGGGATCTTGGCCCAGCTCGAGGAATTTCACGACAACGATGCTGTGCGTGTAATTCACGTCAAATCTGTCGTTTATTTTAAAAAGGTCAGGGAAGCTTAATCTTTCCGAGTATTTGAGTCTCACCGCATGATGCATTTTTGATAACGTCAAACTTGTCCTTATAGCCTCTATAGAAAAATGTCTTGAAAATCATGAAGTTGGACCACTCAATTTGTGACCAAAATATAAAGTTGACTGAAAAATTCGACTCTCTCATTTTCGATCTCCCAATTGACATTTTCTCGTAAGCTCTTCAAACTTTCTAAAATTTTTTTGGTTAAAATCGTGCGCGTCTTCAATGTGAGTGTCATCGATTTCCTAGCATGCACCATATCCACCAAAGAAACGTCGGATCTACGTTTTTTTGCCACACAGCGCACCATAAAATATAATATTTTAAACTTTTTTTGCGAAAATCACTTGCTACAGTCGATGCGATATTTCTCTATGCTGAGTCAGCACTACAGATTATACATATGCTACGATCTACATAGAGTGTATCTAAACGTGTACGCAAAGCTATTTAAAAGAATGGTAAATGCGAGATAAGTAACCGATTTATTTACGTTTAACCGCGAGCATCTAACTGGAATACCATTACAGGACGCTGCAGAGACGTTACAAAGACATGAGCCCGCGAAGCAACGAGAGGCCCAAGACCTAAAATTATCGCGCTAGTTTGCTGCTTTTTCACGGATTCTACTCTCAACGCATGTTGAGAGTACTTTAAAAATGAAGTATTCTCGTTACAAAAATTTTGCTGATTATATTCTTAACTTTTTGAGATAAGGAATTAAAAATTATCTGCGTAAAAAAATTAACAGATCTATAAAGCCCTTTCTTTAATTATGTCAATTTACGAATTGCGTTCCGAGCGCGTCAAAAACCTCGTGGTTTAATTTGCAGCAGCCTAATTATCATGCGAATTGCCTTGAAAGCAGCATTCACTCTTCGTGGCTACTGACAAGCTGTTGTATTTTGTAAGCATTAGCATCAAAAATAGTCGTATTCATATGTCAGACATGAGATCTCAGCAAATTATGAACCGATTGAATTTCTGAAAAAATTTTTCGGGAGGTCGGTGGCGTTCGGTCAACGGTTCACTCGTGCAATTTTTGATTTTCAGGAAAATGTACATCCATAATTGACTCAAGTGCTGTTACATTAGCGTGGAAAATAGTACAACGTCAACATTTCTTTTTGAGATACAGTATTTGTTTTGGTAAAGACAGACACTGAAAAAAGTATAAAACTTTTGATTCAAAAATTAAAAAATCTGACGCAAAAATTCGTGTAAACAGCAGCAGCAGCTTCATAAGATTTTTTTAAAATTAGTGTATACGTGAAAGGATTTTTGTTTATTTCGTTTCATCCTGTGAACTGACAAACTATAGAAAAAATTAAAGAATCAGCTTTGGAAATTGAATGCATTATAGTCTTTCACGAGTCCGCTGTTAAGGCATTGATGTCTGTATGTAAATCTAACTCCTTAGATAAGAACTGATTTTGAAAATTCGAAACTTTTGATTATACTGTGGTCATCGAATAAAACTGAGCCGTTTTATTATTGTCAAAACTTATTACTTATCGACTTGAATCTTTAAGTCAATAGGCGTGATCATAAGCGATCAAGCGAGTCGCCACTTTACTACTGTTTCGCGGCTCGGACCTCTCGAATATTTATGTACCGTCGTATGAATCAAACAACACAATACACATGCTACATTATATGCTCGCGCTTCTTGTACACGCTTTAAAACTAGGCCAGCTGCTAGTACACAAAAATCTATGCTACCACTTAGATTTATAACCAATTTTTTGTGCAAAATCTCTAATTTTACCATTTTCAAACGCACATAGAAATGTGAAAAAATTTTTTTTTCATGTTACCAGTATTTATTATTTAACTTTCGACATCCCTGTGATAAGTCCCGTAACTTTTTTCTGACATTTTTGACGATAAATTCATGTTATCATGTAATTGCTTTTACGATTTTTTATATACTACACGTGCAAAAGGATAGGTACATCGTATGCTACTCCTAGGCGGCTTGAAACTAAAGAGTGACCTAGTCGGATCTGACCAATAAAAAGAGAACAAATGTATTTTGGATTGATTACAAGTTGCAAGTCAAAAATTATAGACCTTTCAAGTGGATGCTTATTGTAAAAACTCGAAATATTTAACTGTAGCCGCTGGTATATATACGTAGACTTGTGAGCCTGCTATTTGTTAAATTTTCAAGTCCGAATTTATTGAGCTCTGCGCCGTTGAACTTACCGGACGCCGAACAGTACTTTTTAATTTTATTGATACTGCCGACAATTTTGTAACAACACATGAAAATATTTTAGTGCAAATCGATGTAAAATTTTGCAAAAAATCGAATGGTGGAATTATTTTTCCCGTATTTTGCTTGGATCGCGAGATATGAGCACTTAACTTTTCTTTGAAAACACTTTATTTTACAATTTTCACGGCTTTCCGGAGGTTCAGGTGAACAATTATTCGATATTCGTATTCCTCGTCGAATTGTACGTGACAAATATGTTGTCACATTCACTCACGAACAATTAATATAACGAAAATGCGTTTAAACGAAACTATCCCATTTAAACGCATGTTAATTTCCGAGTGTTCGCCGCCATATTGGTATAGCTCTTATTAAATCTATATATATAAAGTTGGATGCCCAATCTCTGATTCTGAATTTTTTCACATAAAATTTCTCTCTCAATAACTAGGTGATCGATAAACGGTTTGTTACAGGAAAAATGTTCATTGTCAAAGTACTTAAAAATACATTTTTTTAAATTTATTTTGTATTTTTCCCTCGGTTAATGTGTATTTAGGTATTAAAAATCGTGGTTTTTGGTAAGAATCTATGAAAGAAGTTTCAAGGTGAATACTCGATTTTTTTAAATTTTTACTCAATTTAACTGTGACCCGGAGATCCTCCTTAAATCTTAAGTCACTTGCCTTTTTAATTAATTAGTTTTCTATTTAAAATCTATAGAAATAGTGAACAGAAAGCAGTTCCCTGTGCCGACAACATCGAGACTGGGGTCCAAGAAAGAGAGCCTCCAGAAACTCCCGGTTCCCCCAATTTTATTTCATCTCCAATTGGTAATTATGATAAGGGTTTTACTAGCGTAAGTTTTAATGATAGTGTTAGCTTAATAAAAAAAAGTTTTTCAACGAATGAAAAACCAATAAAGTCATCGGTGGCTATAGGTGACCAAGATTTTATTAACGTGAATCGTGATTTCGATAATGAGTCTACTCCGCTTAGCTCTGATACTCATGTAGAAGATCAGATTATTGAGGCATTAGAGTATTTTGAAATACTTGGGGATGACGATAAAAGTACGAAACCAATGGATAAAGGTTGTATTATCTCAAGTAATAATGAAAAATTGATAGAAAAAAGTCGCGTAGTGACTTATACATCAATACTTCCTTTTGTTGAAAATAAAGAGCATGTTTTTAATTTAAAAAATGTTGTGCATAATGAGTCTGCTTCTAAAATAAGCGAGATATATGAGACTATTGAAGAGACTATTGAAATAATTATAGATAATGATGAAAATAGACAATTAATCGAGCCAAAGACCTTCACGCTTTTCAATGACGAGCCAAAAAATGGCTATAATAATTATGATTCAAAAGATCATAACGAAGACGACGGTGATAATTTTATAACAGATACTGTAAGTGAAATTGATCGAAAAGAAATAGATGATATTGAATTTGATCAAGAAGGAACGAATGATTCAGAATCTGATGAAGAAGATATATATGATTCCGAAAATTATCAAGAATCTGATGAAGAATATATATATATGATTTTGAAAATGATCAAGAATCTGATTTAGAATTTGATAATGACGTTGATTTACACGAATCTTCTTCAGATAATATCAAAGTTGAAACAAATAATACTAGCAATGACGATAAAACGAAACTGCCTTATCATGTGGATAATGATGATGTTCGTGGCATTGTTGACTTAGATTATTTTGCTGATGAAATAATGATAATGGTCGAAGAACATTTGATTTATCAAAAGTGTTCAGAACGCTTGAGATGTATTGCAAAACAGTATATAGGACTTGTCACGATTTGTACATACCACTGTAAAAAATGTAACTTTAAAAATCAGATTAGGACGCAACGAGCAACAGATAAAAAAACAGAATTGAACTGTAATGAAGCTGCTGTATTGGGTACTATAAATATAGGAATAGGACAAAACCAGCTCTTGGAGTTATTTGCTTCTATGAATATAGAATGCATGACTGGCTTAACATATAGACGTATTTCTGAAAAATTGCTCGAAATATTAAGAACTGTTTCTTCAAATTCTATGAACAAAGCAGGTTTATTAGAAAGACAACACGCCATTAAAAATAATCAGTACCACGAAGTAACAAATTCCAGCAGTTCGCACTTTGGTCAACGAATTCCTTGGATCGCTATAACATGCGACGGAAGTTGGATGACTCGTTCATATGGAACAAATTATTCTTCTTTGTCTGGCCTCGCTGTAATCATTGGCATGCATACTAGACAGGTTTTGTTCGTAGGCGTAAGAAATAAATATTGCGCTGCCTGTTCGTTTGCCGAGCGAAATGGGGTGAAACCAAAAAAGCACAATTGTTTTAAGAATTTTGATAGAGATGCTGCATCTTCTGCAATGGAAAGTGACATCATTTTGGAGGGATTTCAAAAGAGTTTTGACACGCATAAAGTATTATATAAAGTAATGATAGCCGATGGAGATGCTAATGCATTTAAAACGCTTGAGGATAGTCGTGTATACGATGATTATCATTTAATTCCAGTAAGAATAAGATGTTACAATCATTTACAACGTAACTTGTATAAAAAGTTGGATACAATTAGTAAATCACCAACTCCTGCTGGTCAAGCACGAAAGCAATATGTAGCTTTGCGTAAAAAAATCACTGAAAAAATTGGATCATTTCGGGATTTAGTGTTTGAATGTATTGCTTACAGAAATGAACAAAATGATGAACATGCATCAAAAGTTTACGAGTTAAGAAAAGATATTTTGAATCTACCAAAACATATTTTTGGTGATCATGATGAGTGCAAAGGTCGTGGTTATAATTGCTCAGAAATTGAAAAGACATGTGATGATAGGGAAAGTAATTATATACCTGAAATGATAAAAGTTGGCTTATTCGATAAAGTATTCGAAGCCGTAAAGGACATGAGCGTTAACTCTGAAAGTTTATTGTATAAGTTGACTAATAATTATGCAGAAGGTTTCAATAGTCTAGTTGCTGTAAACATTGGAGGAAAAAGAATTAATTGGGGTACGAGAGGGCAATATTTAATGAGAGCACTCGCATCAACAATAAGGCATAATACTGGCGCTTTTTTATCAACCATGTATGATCATATCGGAGATATTCCCCATGTGGTACAAAAAGTTGATACAGCTAGACAAAAAAAAGTATCTGATGCTCGAATTTTAACCAATACTCGTGGCAGAAAAAGGCAATATGGTCGCGTGAAACCAGATTCTGGCAAATATTACGGTCCCCAATCGCAAAAATTAGATAAAGATCCGGCGTTATTAGCAATGGAACGTGAAGCACATGATGAAGAATTAAAAAAAAATCAGGCTAATCGCATGAACTTAGAAATTAAAACTCGCGAACAAGCCAACTGTGATTTGTGGAAAATTTTGAGAAAAAATCTTTTGACCGCCTCTCATTTTGGACCTATTGCTGGGCACAGATCTACTACAGCACTTGCTGATAGGGTTAAAAAAATTCTATATCCATCCGCAAGTCTCACTCGACCTATGCAGTATGGCATTGAACATGAAAAAGATGCAATTCATGATCTCGAACTATTATTACAAAAAAATATTGAAAAATGTGGGCTTTTCATAGATCCTACAGATGAATATTTAGCGTGTTCACCGGATGGTGTCATAGGAGATGATACTATAGTTGAAGTAAAAACTTCAATGGATGCTAAAGAATTTACGGCAGAAGAAGCCGTCAAATCTGTATCAAATTGCAGAGGTTTTTTAAAATTGAAATCAAAAGGTTGTTATGAAATGAATACACGACATCACTATTATTTTCAAGTTCAAGGACAACTGCATATAACTCAACGATTGTATTGCTACTTTGTGTTTTGGACACCAAAGAGCTTTATTCACGTTAAAGTCGTAAAAGACGACACATTTTGGGAAAAAAAGATAAAACCTTCTCTTGTTACATTTTATAACGATTGGCTACTTCCAGAAATACTAGACAGTCGACACAATAGGTCGATGCCAATACGAGGTGCCGAAAGTAAAAGAAAGATGCAATCTAATGAATTTTGCGATATAAACGTAAAAAAACTTAAAACTATCAATGATAACGCTGTTTCGATGGCAACTGATGTGCAATTGATAGTTGCAACTACTGAAAAAGATTTTCTAGACTTAGGTACATCAGAAATAAGCAATAATCTAACCAATTCAGAAATCGTTACTGTAACGAAGGAGCTGAATTCGTTTGATGCTTCCAATTTGAACGATGAAAGGAATAATCTTAAAGCTAATTTTGTTATTTTTAACAAAAATATTACATATCCCCAAGATTTTCCTGAAATTTCTAATAATTTCAACGGGTATGTCCTGACACCCAGCGATTTTAAAACATTGAAACCTTACGAAGGGACTGAACAGTATTTAAACGACAATATTGTCAACAGTTTTCTTAGTAAAATGAGTTCTGTGGCTGAAAAAAAAGGCATCTCTTTATTAGCCTTTGACACGTTTTGTACGATGTCGATGGTGCTCAATTCAAATATCAGCTCTGGTTACTATAAGTGGGCGATCAACAATCGTGCCTGGTCAAAAAATGTGTGCCTTTTTCCAATTAACTATCCCATAAATGCGCACTGGTCTTTGATGATAAGTGTTAAAAGTAAAGGATGGTTAATATTTTTAGATTCTTTACACAGAGAGCCACCAGATACCGTCTTAGACGGGCTTTGTTCTTTCTTTAATATAACAGAACAACAAAAATGGAAGTTGTATGTGCCGAAAGACATTCCTAAACAAGGTATAAAAGGTAAAAAAAATCAACCATATGAAGCTGGTGGAAATTGTGGAGTGCATCTTTGTGCTTGGGCTTACAAAGTTGCATCAGCATCAAAAGCGAAATTCACGGAATATCAGATTGAAAATTATTCTCGTAAATGTATAGCTAAATTTCTTTATGAAGCTGAAAGTGAAGAATCACTTGATACATTGATTGAAGCTCGTAATAATGTATTTCTCACTGATACGGCCGAACGAGGAAAACGTTCGGATGGTAATAATGATCGATTCTTAGCTTGGCAAAGAGAAAATGGCAATTGGAAAAATTGCTTGCATAAAATTAGTAATGCGAGTGATCTTGGTTACACAACCACTGATAATTTACTCGTAAAATTGGGATAAATAAAGTGATAACAATGTTCCAAAAAATGCAACTAATACACAATTTAACCATCTAACCACCAGAAGTGAAACTTCATAGTTCTTTTCCCTCCCTGGTTAAATTTTCTTCCATTTTTTGCAATTTTGAATGTTTGTTTTTTTATTTAAGTAATAAATTGCTTGAACTTTGCATGTTCATGCTATTAATTGTTAATTAAATTTTCAAGATTTTTCTTTTCACACATTTTTTAATACTTACAAATGTACATGGTACATTTTTATGAAAATATCCATTATAAATGGATGGAGATTTTAATGATAATAGATTTCTGTAAAAAAGTTTTATACTTTTTAATCATACATTTTTGCTACGTATTTAGATAAAACATCGTTGTGAATGATGGTCGTCTCCATTATAAATGGAAGTAAGTACAGTATTACTGTAAATATTTTTCGTAATTTGGAGAGATGAATATTTGTTTTTCATAAAAGATGAATTAATAATTGGCTGAATCTCACACAAAAGAGCGTGGAAGGGGCTCTTTTGATTTTTATATAAAAATATTATTACCTGGTGGCTATAATTTATATTAAATTATATATAATGTATATATCAATAAAAAATGCATTTACTAATTGTGCATATTAGAACTACCTTAATGAACTTGAACGGCAAAAACACGTCTTAATCCTATCCTTTTAACATAGGAGGACTCCTATGTAAAAAGAAAATAGGACTAATGCATATTTTTGCAGCTCATGTTCATTAATTCGGTTCTTGGGCTGGGGCGGCAATATGAGAACGAGTCGCAGTGGCTACGATACTTACCGGACGGAGCGCAATCTGTACCCCTCGATATATAGTTTGGTACATTTACTATACAAGAGAAAGAGAAAGTGTAGTGCGCATACATAAACGAAATGTTCCCCATCTAGGGTGACCAAGTTATTCTCTATCTAAAAGCACGTGTCACGAACTCCAATACGGAGTTTGACATACGCCCTTGGGTAGTTATACTTTAGTTATACTACTCCGTAACGATACTGCTAGGGAGGGGTTAATGAGAGGATAGTCGATTTACAATAGTATAGTGATTTATTCTTACGTAAGTTGCTCGATACTCTCGAAGATACAGAGGCGCACACACTCGCTGGTACAAAGATTATGCTCACGTAGGTTGCTGGGTATTGACGCACACACTCACTTGTACAACGATTATCCTTAACACACACTACCACTCTCGGCACTACTATTTCACGCAGCGGAGACTGACTCGAGTAAGACGGTGGAAGACGAAAGAGAGCAAAGTGCAATCACGTAAAAAGGCAACGTTTACGTCAAAAGTCAAAAGTCAAAAAGAGTCAAAGAGAGTCAAAGTAAAAGAGGCTGAGCCCGTGCTGCTCGGCGCTTATATACCCTGTCTTATCGGGGTTATTCGAGGACTTTGTTATTCTCGCGAATACCGCGGGTACCGTTGCGTCATTTCGTTGTTCCCGATCTTCCCGTAGAATTTATGACCCTCTTCACCGGGTTACGCACGGTCATGGTGCATCAAAGTGCGGCCGATGCGTAACTCCGGGTCACCTCGAATTCCGATGAGGTGCGTACGCGTGCTCGCGGCCGTGCGATGCCTCGAGAGCCGCGGTGATCATTATCGCAACGGTAGCGAAGAACCGACAAAGACCCCGATTCGTGTAGATGTCTTGTCGTGATAGCGCGCCACTTGTTTTTTCGGGCGTCGTGCTCTCATTTCGGATTGACCGCGCGCTTGTCATATCGGCTGATTTATTGCGCCCGATCTGCTCACATAAGCCGGTGAATCAGTTACATTGATCATGTAACAATTCCCCCCTACGCTTGACTTCGTCCCGAAGTCTATCTAGCTCCGGTGGCTCTTGTCGAATCGCCGATATTTCGTATAAAAACGCGGGTGTCGTTCTAATTTTTTCATTCGTGCCTCATTCATCATACAATTCAGTGTGTGTGTGCTGCCCGTCATTCCTTCTTTACATAATGGAACGTGCAAGTATAAAGGTAATATAAAAAATGTCTTTCCGTTTTTTTTTTGTTTTACAATCATAAATATGCGCAATTTTAACATTTTATCCTCTGCCCTAGATGAAGAAATTTAATCTCGCCTTAGTCCATGCTCTTCGTTATCTCGCCACACAATTTGATTTATGGCCCTGGATAATTGCGGCCTGGTCGAGGAAGTGAAATTCGCACTGATGATGTTGTGGGAGCTGGAATATCCGGCAGGGGGCGGGGCCATGGACCCTTGCCCCAGAGCGGCCTGGCACCGCCCGTCGTGCCGGTGGTGCGGACAGCCCGGGTGTTCTCCCTCCTCTGAACCGTCCCGTGCACTGGCCTTCGAAGAGGCCGTTAAGCAGGAGGCTCGCACCTTTCTGGGGGCCTTAGGCGCCCTGGTTAGGACGAGCCTCTTCCAATTGCGCCTGTTGTGTTGACCTGACCAAGGAGCCCTTTGCTCCTGCCCTTGATGTAATCGACTTGAATGCGGGGCCCGCCTCTCCCGAGCTCGAGGTGATCACACTGGACGACGAACCTCTCGTTCCTGCCCTCGGCGCCGCAGTCCTGGAAGAGGAGCTTCCTGCCCTTCCCCTCGATGCGATGGACCTGGACGAGGGACCCTCTTCCCCCAAGTCTGCGGTAATCGCCTCGGACGAGGAGCCTCTCGTCCCTGCCCTCGCTGTGGCGGATTTGGGCGAGGAGCCTCCTGTTGCTGCCCCCGACGCGATAGGTTTGGACGAGGAGCCTCTTCCCTTGAGTTCGAGTTGATGACTGGACTGACTTGGGATAATAGCCTAGAATCTTTCTTAATAAAAGTTTTTTATTTTTCAAATATAATTGTTTACTTATTATATCCTTTTCCTTGCGATGTTCCTTTACATTGTATTTTTATTTATTCATTTCTCTTCTCTCCACCTCTTTTCTTCGAGGGGAGGGTATGGCTTAACAAAAAATTTATTTTTCCTTTTTACCTTATTATAAATCCTGCCGTACCCTCTCCTTTACATTATAACATTTACAATCCTTTTTTTTTTTTTTTGCTTGTAGCCTGTTAACCACACTTTATTAATACAACCAAATATTTTTAAAATCCACAACCATATTAACCTATTCAAAATAATAATTCCATAACCTTAACATTTTCAAAATAACATAACAATAATTTAATAACCATAATAAAAATCAATCATTCAATAATCATCTTATAAATTTTGATTTAACAATAGCTCTCTGATCCTCTCCCCCACGCCCTAGATTGACGACTTCCAGGAGTCTGCATCTTATTCATCATCGCGCTTCAACTGTGGGTATAATGCTCTGCTGGGCACTGGCGGTGCTTCTCTTCTTGTAGTCCTGGCTGCTTCTATGTCATTGTCTTGTTCTTCTCTTCTCATTAGCTCGAGTTCTTCTTGCTCGTTTGGTGCTGTTGGTTCGTAGTTTCCTTCGCTCCGGGCCACCCTGTGCTCTCTGTGCTGTCTTTGATGTCCTAGATGCATCAGTAGGTGGGTTACGGAGTCCCATATTGCTCCTATTAGGAGGAGAGAACCCATATAATTCGTAAAGTGCATATGAATGTATCGCTGTGTCGACCAAGAGCTTAATGAGTCGGAAAATCATGAAAATTCCGATGATTCCTGCGCTGACACTTCCAAATTTAATGAAGCCTGCGCTTATTTTTGACCACGTCGATTCGGCTATGTCGTGTAGTATTTTCTCGTTTAAGAAGGGGCTGATCGATATACCATCTGTATTTACTTGTTGTCCTGTAATATTGTTCTATGTAATTTCCTACTTCCTTCTCGGACATCTCGGAGTGATCAGGCTCTCTCGGCAGCACCTTTTGTGTTACCACCCAATTGTTCATTATCTCTTCGTAGCGCCTCTTCAGGGTGACTTCGTCCTCGAGTCCTTGTAGCCATTTAATGCTGCTTTCATCATATCTCTGGACTTCTGGTGCTGGTAAAAAAATTACTGCGACTATCGTTATAGCCTCGTGATACTTGACTTCTCCTAGCTTGTGAAATAATATGCCTGGGTTTGCTGTTTCCTTTGTTATATCTGCATTGCCTCAGCGCTTAGCATTAATGCTACCCACAGTATTTTCCTAATCATTTTCCCTGCAAATTTTCGTCAATCCAGGTTCACAATATTTAAACATTTATTCAGCATCAATATAAGATTTCTTAAGTCTATTTGAGTGTACAACTTTTTGCTTTCCTTTTATATCAATTTTTACTTGCGGTTTATCGTCGTAAACTTCTACAATTTTATGCGGACCTGTATACTGGTCTTCCAATTTATGTTGCTTTCCGCCCTTTAACAGAAACGCGCTTTCGCCCACTTTAAAATCAATCAAGTTTACCTTTCTATCGTAGTAATATTTCGCTTTTAATTTTGACTCGACTAATTTTTCTCTTGCTATTTTTTGAATGCCCGAGATATCCTTGCATAATTTCTGAACAAAATCGGTATAAGTTACTAATTTTCCGGATAATTCTAAGGATTTCTCGGTTGGTAGATTAGGTAGTTTCCCAAACATCAATTGAAACGGCTGGAATTCGTGTGCCTCGTGCACGGATGTGTTGTAGCTAAACATCGCCATTTCAATATATTGATCCCATTCGTTGTTTTTGTCAATTATAACCTTTAAATATTCAGCAAGGGAGTGATGGGAACGTTCTAAGGATCCATTTGTTTGCGGCCTGTAGGCGCTTGTGCAAATATTATTAATTTTAAATGCCTTAGACATGTGCGTAAATACGCGTGACAGGAAGCAAGTTCCCTGATCAGACAAAACGATTGATGGAACTCCGAATGTACAGATGAAATGCTTTAAGAAGGCGTTTGCTACTGTCTCGGCTGTTGCATCTGGTATTGCAACAGCCACGCAAAATTTAGTAAAATTGCATTGAATTGTTAATATGTTTTTATTTCCGCTTTTTGTTGCTTTAAATGGGCCCACTATGTCTACGCATACTTTCTCGACGCTTGTATGTGGCGTGTCGGTAATTACAAGCGGCTGCCTTGTTTTCACGCGAACTAGCTTTTTCAATTGGCAAGTCGCGCATCTGCGTATAAATTTCTGCACATCTTTTTTCATATTTGGCCAAAAATAAAGTGTTTTCATCCGTCTGTATGTTTTTGTTATACCCTTATGTCCGCCTATTGCTGAGCTGTGCATTTCTTCCAGTATTTTCGTTCTGTCCTGCGCCTGGATAAATTCTAATGATCCATTACAAATAATAATCTTTTGTTTTATTTCCGCTAATTCAGCTTTCATTAAATTTTCAAGGAACTCCCATTGTGCATGTTCGATTGCCGCAGTCTTTGCTATGCTGAGACTTTCTAGGTTGTACTTAATTAGCAAGTGTTTTAGAGTTTTTATCCCTTCTTCCATGCTGCTCCTTATAGTAGGGGTGCTTTCTAGTCTATCTCCGCGTAAAGTTATCCCGAATTTGAAATTTCTGCCTCTCCTATGCACTGATACTTCTCCTGGTTGACCGACTATGAACTTGGTAGTATATTTCTCGCTTGTAGTTGGCGTGCTCCGTCGTCGAGCGGTTTGCCGCTTGAAGATACGAATATTAGGTAGTTGTCTTTGCGCATGTGTAGCTTCTCCCTACACTCTATTAAACTCTTCTCACGCTTGAACGTTGCGTCAAACTCGACTATCGGATCGAGTGTTGTGTTGGCGTCGGTGTATATAGTCTCGCTGGCTGTCATTTCCTTATCTGTCAAGCTTTGTTTTGGTTCGGCAATGGCTTGGCCTGCGTCTTCGCGCTCGACTCCGGCTACCTTATCTTCCTTATCTTTTTCGTCACTGGCCTTATCTTCCGCTATCTGTTTTGGTTTCGTATTTCTCGTTCTGGTCAGCTTGTAGTTTATGGGTTTTGTTTTTGTTGTTCGCGATCTAGTTTCCACTACATTAACACTTTCGATAATTGGGTTCCTTGATAAACAATCCGCAACAACGTTTGTTGTTCCGCATTTGTACTGTATGTCAAAGTCGAAGTTACTTAATTTAAATTGATACCTGCTGACTCTCGAGTTGGGGTCGGTACTATTTCTAAAGTACAATAAGGGTTTATGATCTGTGTATACTGTAAATCTATTTCCCATTAAGTATGGTTTGAATTTTGTTATTGTAAAGACAATTGCGAGTGCTTCTCGAGAGTACGTATCGTACTTCTTTTCTGTATCGGTCAATGTGCGTGACGCGAATCCGATTGGCATATCTATACCGTTTATCTTTTGTGCTAAGAATCCGCCGATAGCGAACGCGGATGCGTCGCACGTTACAACATATGGTAGCTTTGGGTTCGCAATTTGCAAGATAGGTTGTTCGCATAATTTATTTTTTAGTGTATTCAATGCCTTTTCGCATTCTTCTCCCCAATTAAAATCGATGTCCTTCTTTGTTAATTCGCTTAAGGGCTTTGCGATCCCCGCAAAGTTTTTAATAAATCTCCTGTAGTATCCAGCGAGTCCCAAAAACTGCCGCACGTTTTTCACTGATTTCGGCGTTGGGAATTTTTTTATTGCATCCAACTTCTTTGGGTCGCATTTTACTCCCTCTCCATTTAATATGTGCCCTAGGTAAAGTACCTCTTCCTTGCAAAATACGCACTTCTCTGGCTGTAGTTTTAGGTTGTGCTTACGTGCTCGCTCAAAAAATCTCTTTAATTTGTCATTGTGCTCCTCTATTGTTTTCCCATATATCACTGCATCATCCAGATATAAAAATATCTCTTTCTGCTGCATCCCCCTGAATGCGTTGTCCATAGCCCTTTGAAAAGTTGCAGGTGCATTGGAGCATCCCATAGGTAATTTCTTGAAGTGAAACAGCCCAAACTCTGTTGAAAATGCTGTCTTGTGTCTATCCTCCTCCTTCAGTAGGACTTGGTAAAACCCGTTGGACAAATCTAGCGTGCTGAAATACTTGGCTCCGCCTACTTGATCAATTATATCTAATATGTTTGGCAATGGGTATCTATCCGGTATTGTCTTTTCGTTAAGTGCTCTGAAATCTACTACAAGTCTATATCTTTTCTTACCATTTTTATCTGCTGGCTTCGGGACTAGGAAAATATTCGATCTATAAGGTGACCCTGAGGGTTCTATAGTGCCCGCTTCCCACATTTCCATTATCTGTCTTTCCAATTCGCATTTTAGTGCATGTGGAAACCGGTACGGCTTAGCATTGACTGGCGCATTATCTTTTGTATATATCGCGTGTTCTATCACGTCTGTTGTGCCTAATTGTTCGCCTTTCAAGTGGAATACATCTTCATATTCTTTTATTAACTCGATTATTTCATCGTGGCTTTTTTCTTTATCAAGATTAAGCGCTTCCAAAACTTTATTGACGCGGTCTGTACTTTTGTAGACTCGCTCCGACGTATTTTCAAACCTGCTATCAATTTGTAACATTCTCTCATAGCAATAATTCATATCGTCTGTATCGATCATATAGCTCTCGTATATCTCGTCGCACGGCTCTGTATCGTTAAAAATTTCTTCTATATTCTCTTCGCTTTTTGCGCTTTTTCATTTCAAACTTGTTATCTTCGTATATTGCGGCTACCTCCTTATCATTTCTCAATTTTCAATAGCATCATCTGCCTTTTTACCTATGCAGATACACGGAGCCGCTACCCTTGCGTTTGCTTCCGCCACTTTGCTATTATCTTTGCTTTCTTTGCAAAAAATCCTTTGAGGTGCCAATAAATCCAACGAAGATTCAGACTTGCTTTTTCCCGTAGTCTCAAGCGCGTTGCTCTGTTTCTTATCATCTGCGTGCATATCTATCGATCTACCTTGTTCATACAGTCGCGTAACCATACCATCTTGCCATGAATGGGTGCTACATGACTTGCTTAATCCACTTGTGTTCTTATCATTTTCTTTTACTTCTTCTTTCTCACCACTTACTTGTTTTATTTCGTTCCATTCCTGTACCGTTTTTTCTGATTCACCACTTGCATTACTCGAGTATCCCACTTCGAACGGTATTAACTGCCCGTCTAATGTCAATGCATCTGTTATGTAATCAATCGTTGTTCTGCAGTCTTTTAATGACTTTGTTCCTAATAATCCATCCTGTACCAATGGGAAGTCATCCTCAACCACTTGCATTCTCACTGGTGTAATATCGTTGATCCATACCGTTATGACTCCCGATGCCAATATTAGTTTATCTGTTATCCCTTTCAGCCAAACCTTTTCGTTATCGTTTATTTTTACCCATGTAGCTATTGTAGCTCTTTTTATTAAGCTTACCGAAGCTCCCGTATCTATCATTAATCTTGCTGCTCTTTTTAATTGACTGCTTATGATTCCTATCGTTGGTGAGGGGCTTGAACTATTTATTTTAATATTCATGATTACTGGTTCGTCTGGCCGTTGGGGCCCGTACCCTCGCTTCCTCTGTGCCCCTGTACAAAAGAAGCCTGAGCGTTTTTTGCGTTCATTTTTGAGTAGCAAGCTTTAGCGATGTGTCCTGGTTTGTTGCAGTACCAGCACACCGGCTGTTGCCCGTTCGGCCTGTTATTATTGTTATTGCTGTTATATAACTGTTGTTTGGTGGATTATTGTTCCTTCGCTGTGCGTTATTGCGGTACCCACCGTTTCGCGGCTGATTATGGTAGCTATTGTTGCTGTTTTGTTGCGGCCTGCCTGTTTGGTTATCCCAATACGCTAGGCAGTTGTTAACATTATGATTTGGCCTCTTGCAAAAGCCGCATACACTCTGTTCCTCTATTTTATTGATTGTAATTACCTCCGGCTCCTTTTCCGTCTTAATTTTTGTCGCGAAGAACTTTTTGCAATTGTTCAGTGAGTGTTCTTCGCTGCCGCAATGCCCGCATCTTTCTTTCACGCGTGGTACATAATACGCGTTATCTGCTCGCGTTTCGCTCGTGTCTGGAGCTAGTGCGTTTTTTCGCTTTATCGCGAGAAATACTTCACAAGCCAGTGTTTCGTGGCTCGCTGTATTACAAAACGCATCCCCTGGCCGTAGCATTTTTGCTACGCAGTTCCTTTTCTGCGATTAGGATTTTCTCTATTCGCTGCGCTTCGCGGTATGCATCCCTTAGCGTCTCGGTTTTCGGCATTCTCGTTATTATCTCTTGCTTCAGCCCGCGTACGAAAGTTTCGATCAGGCATGCTTCTGTTATCGCGATGCCCGATTTATCGCGGCTCTCCGCTATCTTTAGCTCGTCAGTTAATCACTTAATCTTTCGCTGTAGTCGAATACGGATTCACTGTCGCGCTGTGCTAATTGGCCTAGTTCGGTAATTAGCGTCATCGTCGATTTGTTTTGCCCATAGTTCGTGTCTAGATAGCTGATCAGCGCTTGTATACTTTTGAATTTTGCTAGATCGATGTTTTGTGCCCTTTGTCCGATCAATTTTTCGCGTAGGCGTCTCATAAAGTCTCTGTGATATAGCTGTGGTATGCCTGCGCCTGCTTCGGCTACATCGCTGATAAACTGCGCGGTATTTTTCCCGCTTTTTGCGTCAAAATTTCTTACGTTACGCAGGGCCTCTTTAATCTGATTGGATATATAGTATGGGTAATTCATGTTGTTTAAGAATTGCGTTCCCTCGTGGTCCCAATAAAAGTTTTCTGCGATGGATCCGGCTCTTTCGCTACCGTCCCTATTGTCCTTATCGTGTGGGTTCGCGAAGGGGTTCGTTTTATTTTTATCGTCTTCCTCTTCCGTTTGTTTGTTCTCCCCACCCTGCCCTAGGGGTATCTTTACGATGTCTAAAATTTTATTGAAGTATTTTTTTATCACGTTTTCTTCCGCGGGTTCGTTTTCGAGCTCGCAAAAGGATTTGAATAATTCTTGTTTCGTTAGTTGGTCCTCCGCTAGTTCCTCGTCGTCTAATTTTTCTATAATGGTTTCTAATCGCGTTTTTTCTAATTTAATATTTTAAAGCATGCGACGTTATCACTTGCCTCGTCTCGCGTCTCTGTTGCGTTCTTCATAAATTTCTCTTTGACGAATACCGGTTGTTTGAGGCTAAATTTCTTTGGGTTTTATTGGCAGGTGTGCTATGCCCTGATATCTTGCGCGCGTTAAAGCTGGAGAGCTCGTTTGCAATGTCTACTGCTGAGTTATCGAGAATCTCTCCGGGGTTTCTGTATGCTAGTTTCAAGGGTACCGTATTGGTTTTTTCTAAGTCTTTGATTTTCTTCGCGGCGTCAAGGATCGCGGCTTGATTATTTGTTTTGTACGCGAGAGCGAGTTTCTGTCGAGCGGCTACCAAAGCGACATTGGATGTTTCCATAGGTTCCGCGTTATCCATTATCGTCCCATTTCCCTCTTTAGCAGTATCTCATCGGTCGTTCAATGAGGGTTCGTTTTGCGATGCACCGGGTGGTATGTCACGAACTCCAATACGGAGTTTGACATACGCCCTTGGGTAGTTATACTTTAGTTATACTACTCCGTAACGATACTGCTAGGGAGGGGTTAATGAGAGGATAGTCGATTTACAATAGTATAGTGATTTATTCTTACGTAAGTTGCTCGATACTCTCGAGATACAGAGGCGCACACACTCGCTGGTACAAAGATTATGCTCACGTAGGTTGCTGGGTATTGACGCACACACTCACTTGTACAACGATTATCCTTAACACACACTACCACTCTCGGCACTACTATTTCACGCAGCGGAGACTGACTCGAGTAAGACGGTGGAAGACGAAAGAGAGCAAAGTGCAATCACGTAAAAAGGCAACGTTACAAAAGTCAAAAGTCAAAAGAGTCAAAGAGTCAAAGTAAAAGAGACTGAGCCCGTGCTGCTCGGCGCTTATATACCCTGTCTTATCGGGGTTATTCGAGGACTTTGTTATTCTCGCGAATACCGCGGGTGCCGTTGCGTCATTTCGTTGTTCCCGATCTTCCCGTAGAATTATGACCCTCTTCACGGGTTACGCACGGTCATGGTGCATCAAAGTGCGGCCGATGCGTAACTCCGGGTCACCTCGAATTCCGATGAGGTGCGTACGCGTGCTCGCGGCCGTGCGATGCCTCGAGAGCCGCGGTGCATTATCGCAACGGTAGCGAAGAACCGACAAAGACCCCGATTCGTGTGAGATGTCTGTCGTGATCGCGGCCACTGTTTTCGGGCGTTGCTCTCATTTCGGATTGACCGCGCGCTTGTCATCGGCTGATTTATTGCGCCCGATCTGCTCACATAAGCCGGTGAATCAGTTACATTGATCATGTAACACACGGTAGCACCTCGTCGACAATATTTCTCTGCACCAGAAAAAATCCCGTTGAACAATTTGAACGATTAATTGAAATTATAAATTGTTTTACATTAAAAATAATCAATGGATGTATAGAAAAATGTTTTCATATTCTTGGAATTCTGATTTGGCCATTGCAACATTTTTAATGTTTATTTGTATTTATAAATTCGTACTATAGAGTTTCATGTAACTTTAAATTATATCAAGTATAAAATCATTTTACATTCACATACATCCATAAATTATTTCAAACAAATAATGTATTTATTTTTATTGAGATTTTAATGAATTGCATATATATCGCACGCGCGCAGTACTTACGGCGGGCCGTACTCTAATTGGAACTAGTATACATAAAAAAATTAATTTTTAAAAAAAAGTTAGACATTTAAAAAAAAAGGCAAAAACAAGAACAGCTGTAATTACAAATTCTTCTTTAAAAACTAATAAATTATGAATTTGATTCTTTATTAGTTTTGACAAAAAAAAGTATAACTTTTTATATCACTTTATATAGACAGCTGTGTTCTTATATAACTGATTTATTCATTCTTCTTTTTCGATTTTTTTTTATCAAAATTAGTTTGAATCTTCAGTTGTGTATGTATATGTTGTACACATTTTTTTTTTCAGAAACTTGAACATCAGAGCATGTATCGCCGGTCCCGGGCAAGATCCACACGAATTAACTCGAGTGGCAAAAACATACTTAGTCCTATGTTAAAAAGATACGCCTCGACCCGCAGCCGCTGTAGCTTGTTTGAAAATGATTATTTTTTGACAATTATTCTTGAACCATTTTAATTGACCCTGTGAAATCATTTGTAAAAGAAAAAAAAAATTCAAATGAACATTTGAATACTATTATTATGGTTTTCTCTTCTGGAAGTAAAACTCTTCCAGGTATGTACGCTTCTTAAATGTAGGGAATGTAGGTAATGAAAAACGAGTGAGCGGAGGCTTATTAACGCTATACAGACAGGGACTCGCGCTACCGATTGTTGCTGTGGGTGCGATGAGTTTCTCAAGCCAGTCTTATGCTCGCATTCATGCTTGCGCTGGGCTAGTGTCTTGACACTTAGTCTATCTCTCTCAGACTCGTGGAATCTCACGATTTTACACGTTCATCGCTGTATTTCAGCTAGTTAAAATAAAATTTACTCGCTGAAAAACATGCATTTCGATAGGAAATGTTCTCAGCTTTCCATCTAGACTATTTAAAAAAATCTTAAAAATGTCTTATATGAGATATTTAATGTTGAAAGTTTATTTTGGAAATTTTCTGGAAAAAATTGAATTTTCTGAAAATTCTGAGTACACCATCAGAAAGCTGAGAAAATTTACGATCGATAACGTATGTCAAATATTTTTTCTCAGGCGTTTAGGGGGTTTTCCGGCGAGATAGAAATTAAGCAATTTCGTCTAAAAGTGCCGTGCGGCAAGCGCGCTAGGACACTTGGCGTAAAATGCCTCATATGGAAACATATACAGCACTTGCGTGAGTGAGACAGAGATACATGACGCTACGTAGACGTTTCGGAGGTATGAACGAGCATTGCTTGCCCGTCTTGCGTACTGGAGTAGAAGGGAGCGAGCTGACTCACGGCACTGTCGAGCGCCACAGCTATATCTGAGACGCAAAACTATACGATTATCGCGCGTGCCTTCAAAAATTGACTATTTTCGACGCATCGACGAGCTCATACACGCCAGGCATACATGACAATTTTATTAACAAAATAAACCACAGGCAGGGTTTCTCGCTATGGCCGTACGCGTTATGACAATGATAGATTGGGTACACTATACGGCGATTGATTCTGCAATCACGCCTATCCAAGCCAGCCGCTTCGCCTAGCTCTCGTGCCCATGTTAGCAGTATAGGTATGGCTATACTGTAGTACATAAGAGCAACTTGAATTTTATCCTATATATCGCGGCAACACTGTTGTACAGCAAAGCACGTTTGCCGAACCGGCCTCGCTCAGGCCTCAGCGTGTATGCACGGCGTCTCGAAACTCGTACTGATGCGGCAACACTGTTGATGCTAAGAAGCGAACGCGCTGGGTCCGGATCTTTGCTCGTCCCCTGCTATGCATATGTAATGTCGAAATTGCAATTGCGAATATCGTGCTGCAATTCGTGTGCGTGCGTGTATGTGCGCGAATCGTGAACAAGTCCTTTATGGCATTTTTAGTAGTCTGCTGACAGTGATGCTCGGTTATGAGAGTAGCAGCAGCAGCAGCGAGCTGGATAGCTTACGTATAGTGTAGTGATATTAGAGTATAACCTATATATGGCAGTGCGTACAAAATTACTGCGACCAGTGTCAAAACCAGCATTTCGTCTGAATACAATATTGATTGATCGACGCTGTATTATCACGCTTTCCTCGGCTGCACTTTGAGCATTAATTCGTTCAAGTATAAAACAACATGCTTCAGTTCCATCGTCGTTGCGGCAAAAGGGTTAATTGATCAACGACAATTGCACTGCTAGCCGATCTATTTCCGAATATAATTACGGTTTGGTTTTTAGTGCCGAGCCTCTGCGCGACGTTGAAGTTTTTCAAGTACAGATCGATAAAAAGGTAAGAATAAGTCAGGCGTGCTTGTTGTTACTTTTACTAGTTATTTATCGTGAATCGCATTTTATCATAATCTGCATTTTCTAAACATACGAGATTTTGTATATATTATTATGCCTGTACCTTTCGAGTCTTTTATACAATTTTGCAACGGAGATCAATACTATTATACGATTCATGCATAAAATTTGTTTATGTTGTATGTCTTGTGAGTTATTTTGTACTTACATTTTTGGAAAGATTTTTTTACATGTCACTACTAGTTATTTTCTATTTTCAACGCATAAGTTGCAAAGATTTTTAGTTATATTTTGTTTCCTACTTGAAAGGTATGTTCTTGCTAAAAATAATATGATACTAAATATTTGATCAAATATTAAAAAAAGAAGTATGACTCTATAGATTATATTGACTTCAATCTTCATTTTCATTTTCTTTTTCATTTTTATAATCATATCACTATAGTTTTGCAATAATCATCAGGTGGCGATAGGGAGTGGCAGCATAGGAATTGGAGTTACAGCTTGTGATCAAGAAAATACTAATTTAGCAGCCTTAGCCACTGATTTGAGACATGGCTCTTGGATTTTGACTGATTCGTGTATAGTTCATAATGGTGATTCAATTGTAGAGTCGTATGGAACAGACTTAAGTATTTTGACTGAAGGCAGTATACTTAGTGTATCTCAAACGTCAAAAGTAAGTGTTTATACAATTTAAAAGTTAAAATTATGTTTTCTTATAAAAATTGTCATTTCAGAGAGAATCAGTATTTTATGTCAATGATGTACCAAAGCGAATAGCTGCAAATATCAATTGTTCAACCAGTAATTGGACTAAATGAAAATGTTGGGAAATGTCAAAGAATAGAAATTATCAATGATTATGGAATGGATGAACCTACTATCACTTAATGAAATATCGCAAAACGCTAGCCTACGGTTGCAGCATTCATTGGAACTATTACTTGACCCTATATCAGCCGTCATTAGAAGGTATTCTTTTATGTTCTGTCTTTTGTTACATGTTATTTCATGTTAATCAATATAACTATCATGTACCAAATGGAAATCACATTCATATTTCATTCTAGATATTTAGAGATATCAAGTTTTTACATGCTTTTGTTAAAAAAACAATTGGACTTGAATTGATGTTCAACAAATGTGAAAGTCTAACTATTGAAATTACAAAATTCAGGCACTTGAAATATTTAGAACTCCGCAAAATACCTATATCATCAGTCAAAGGTATTCAAGTCATTAGAGGACAGTTAGAATGTATAATTTGTAGCGGTGGACATGGAGTTATTTCGCTTGAAGAATTACTAGGTAAAATCTTCAAATAATATATAATTTCATACATAAAAGTTAATTCCTTGTTTCCAATTACAGCTCATTGTGGAGCAGATAAAGGAGTAGGATTTGTTTGGGGTTCACTAACTTGATTAGCATTGCCATACAATAATTTGTCACATTTGGATAAATCTTTGGAATATGTGCCTTGGGTGGAAACCATAGATTTGAGTCATAATGCTCTTACAAGAGCTACAGATTTAAGATATCTTTCAAACATAAGAAATGTTAATTAAGCTATATTAATCTGAAATTTGTATCACAATTTAACAGAGCAGCATTCTATCTGTTACAGAAACTTATCTTAAGAAACAACTACATTGAAAATATTAATGGTATTACTCTTCAATAACTTCTATTTTTTATTTTTATAAAATTTTTTGATTTTTTGTTTACAGGATTGAAAAAACTTGAAGGGCTAGTAGAGTTACATCTCTCTCACAACCTACTAACAGATCATAGTTTGCTATGGCCATTATTAGCAATGTCTTTATTAAGAACTCTTTGCCTTGAAGGAAATCCATTATCTTACCATCCAGACTATAAGGCAATACTTTTTTATTACTTGCATCCTGAATTAGGTAATAAGAACTGCAAGGTAAATTTATGAATTTTAGACAACATTCGACCATTTCTTTTTTAGCTACTATAAAAAAAGATATATCAATTCCCAATGATTTGGTTTTTACTTTCCAGCTGACAATGGATGATGGAAAAATAGGTAAATTTGACCGTATTCAAATTTCTGAAAACCGTTCGTTTTTCTTACATTCATGACAGGAAAATCTAGAACTACGCAGAGCCGACATTACATCAAGTTCTGATATAAATGCTGCGAATACAAGTGAATTGAAAAACGAGCATGACATTACATCTGTTTCAAGAATTAATGTGAAGAAAAATGAAAATATTCAATTCATTTCACTGGGTAATTTTCATGAATCATTGAAAGTATGAAAAAATCATTGCATAAATCTTACCAGATCTCGATTTATAATTTCAGAGTGAACTACGATCTCGAGATGCTCGATAGAATTGTTTTTGAAATAAGTGACGAGGAAGATGTTGAAAATGTTCAGTTTCCAACATTTCCGCGAGAACGCTCGGTAAGTTCAATTCGTTGTAATGTATGTGATACGCGACCGATACGGTAAATATTTTTCACAAAATTGTCTTGACGTAACTTACTTTTGTACCGCAGATCGACGTGCCGCAAAAACGTGACGAAAATCACGAGATCGAACCGAACGAAGCATCGATCGGAACATTTGCAGCAAACGGTGGTCTTCCCGTGTACGTCGAGGCGAACGATGGCATTACCTATCTATGTGATACATGCGGTAACAGATTCTTAACAAAGAGAAATCTCAAAAAACACATGAAAAGAGCCCAAAGTGTCGTCACTCGCGCGAGTGATATTTGTGAAAAGTCATTCGCTCAAAAAGGCAGTCTGAAAATCCACATTGATACTTGCGCGTGCAACGTACGCGAGAAGCCATTCGCACAGAAGTGTAATTTCAAGAGACACATCGTATCGGTGCATCATAAAATCACTCACGCGTGCGATAAGTGCGAAAAGGCATTTTTACGAATGGACAATCAGAACATCCACCACGATACACGGTGCACAGTGGTATCAAACGTATTGCATGCAATACATGCGGTAAGAAATTTTCCACGAAATTCAGTCTCAAAAGACACATCGATTCGGTGCATCGTGAAATCGCTTACATGTGTTACAAGTGTGAAAAGGTGTTTTCGCAAAGACCATCTGTCACGCATGCATGACGCGAGATGTGCGAGAGAAAATTTGTACAAAAAATATTAAAACAACCAGCTCGAAGGTCACACGAATGCTAAGCATGATGGTATCGAGTACAAATGTGATAAATGCGAAAAGATATTTAAATGTAAATCTTAATGCTACGATCATCCATCCGTGCGAGATACGCGAGAAGAAATTCACGTAGAAATTTTCAGATAATATAATCTTTAGAAAATAAAAATGAAAATTTAAACTCGAAAATCGTATGGATAAGAAGCATTAGAAAATGACTTTGCGCGTGTGCTACACATTTTCAAATATTCAAATCTGATTCTATTACCAATTCATTTTTTGGTAAGGTGCAGTATTCTTGAATACGGTGATTTTTACATAATTTGTAAAGATAAAATTTTGATTCAATTAAAACTCATTTATTTTTTTGCCAGAAACATCAATGGATCATTTAGAAGTAAAAAGGGAAATATTGGCATTAAGAGAAAAGTATGGAGAAGATAATTGGTTAAGTAATCATGGAGTTGCTTGTGTGCAAACCATAATGGGTTTACAGTCTACTCCTGCTGCTCCATTGGCGCTTTTCTCCTCCACTTTAAATGATAATCACCTCATGCTGCACACTACCATAAGAAACTCTAACTCAACTTCTCCATCCCCTATTTCGAAAAACTAGCAGTAGTGATGAAACTGCAATGCAGCATCATGAGAAATTTGAAGTACAGGTTTGTAGCGATGATGAAATATTTTTTCAGTACTATATAATTATTTAACGCAGATTAAGAAAGTTAAAAAAACATCAGCTATGAGAGCTGACAAAAAATCTGAAAAGCTGAAAGTCATGTATATTGAACACTTATTTAATTATAGTCATAAATATGAATATTATTTAATTTTTTTTCACCACATTTAAAAAATTTGTTTATTTATTCAAACTTTTGCAATTCATAATTTTCTTAGCATCTTGGTATGATTATTATACACTACCTAAATAATCGTTTTATACTCTTACTAGGTTCAGCAACAAGTCTAGAAGAATCACGAGAATCAACTACAATACAACCACTGGGACGACGGACAATGAATTGTTGACCAACATGGAGAATTTAGCTTTAGTCACCGAACTCGAGGATGTCGAGAATTTGCGAGAAAAAGCTGACTTGGAATATCACGAAAAAGAAAGTCAATCTGTTGCAGCTGTAGAAGGGTTGTCCTTGGATAACGAAATGGTCATTCGCAATGAATATAACACAGGTGAATTTGAAATAGATTCAGAATCAGATGCATCTGTATTCCGCTCTATAGCTGCTAAAAATAGTTCGTTTTTTGGCTTAATTATTATTTCGATATAACAGATATTTATCTTTAAATAATAACGTAAATAATTTTTTATAGTTGTAAGAGCTTATGATTCAAGCATATAGATGCTGAAGATTATAAAAAACAACAGACTGAATCAAAAGATTCAAATGTACATCAACTAAGTGGCGTAGAATCATTGCGACACAACTACACTAGTACAGTAAGTACGTACTCGTAAGTAACTATTTTTTTCGCACTGATTGTATTTACTTGTTACGAATTGAAAACTATAAATAATTTCAAATATATAATAAAATTCGAAAAAATTCAATTGAAAATTAAAGCATATTTTTTTACTAATTTGATTCATTGACTACAGGACATTATTAAAGATCGAGATGAAGAACGTAAAAGGTTGCGAGAAGAATTACGGACAAGTAGAGAACGTTTGCATGCGATTTATGTCGAGGTGCAACGTCGAGAAACAACGGATGAATCTAATTTTACTCCTGAACTCTCGCTGAAAAATGAACATAGTATGAATTTCATATATTTTGTCACGCAAATTATGCTTTATTCAATGAATGTATAAACTAAAAGTTTTTTGTTTTCTTTATAGACATAAGTGCTGAAATAATTGATTGCGGCGACGGGCCAATTCAAGATGTAAGTCAATCATTACTATTTATTCACATATTATTATAAAATTAGTTCGTTTATAACTGAAAATTTATAAAATTTTTAGACTTCCGTCGACACTGAAAATGTGACAGTATCATCACAGCAGCCACCAGTAGTACTAACGATTACAGATCCAACAGATAATCCCAAACAGGATTTAGCATTCAGATTTAGCATAAAATTCTAAAGAAGCAATTGATAGTAATGTAAGTGGACCTGTTTCAAGTCCAGTACATAAAACAAAGCATCGTTGAATCATGTATTCCGACCACTGCAAAATTACTACTATCCAGTGATACAGTGAAAAATGGACGGCAAATTAATTTAGATTCACACCTGGACCTGCGTCTAAAGAGTGGAAAATTGTGAATACTACCTGCTTTATTTTAGCAACAGCCACAAGCATTTTAATTCGCATAAGAAATTTGAGCATGTAAATAAATTTAGATGATCATTTACCGCATACATGAGTCGAATGGCTAAGAGCAATAGAAGCGTCTCATATGAGTCTTGGCACATACATGACGCTTTCTTCAATGATTTCGTGCAACAAGATTATTAGTCGTACATCCCAACGGTGTGTCTCTGGAAAATCTACTCGTACTCGAGTGCGTACTAAAAACACGGATTTTATCCAAGGCATTGTCGTAAAAATCGGACACGAGATCAAGACCACGCTGAACAGCGGCGGTCCGCCTGGAAAAAAATATGAATTATGATGTAATTTGGTGCGCGGTGATCCTCGTGATTATGTGCGTCGTGTATTTCGCAGGATATTGAGTTTGGCTGTCAACTTACATCTTGGTGGGGCCGGTGCCGTTCCCCGAGAACATGCAGGGCCCGGCTTACGAGGGCATTTATCACCAGGATCTTCATGACAATACTGCAGGTCATGATTCCGCTCAGCCTCTACGTAATGTTAGAGATCGCCAAGCTCGGCCAGAGCTTTCATATACATCATGCAGAAGCAGTTACTGTTTTTGCATGATGTATAAGATAAAAATTCTTATGAAGAATTCAATTAATTATGTGTACAACATAATATATATTAGAATATAATTAAAGTTTGATTTAATCAAACAATTTTTAAATTTATCATTATAAAATAATATTAATTATTCGTCAAATAACCCCTGCTTGTTACAAGCAATTAATGTTTTTTTGCATGATGTATATGCTTGAAAATTCTTATGAAGAATTTAAATAATTATGTATTATACATTTAGAAAATAATAACTAAAGCTGATAATCTAACTAAGTTTGATATGGTCAAACATTGATAAATTAATCTCTAAAAAGTAATTTCTGATGTTTAGTTTGTATTGTCTACATATTTGTTGGACAGAATGCGATGAAGCATTCCTGATTTTGTCAGTAGCGATTGTTGTTTTACAACATAAATTGGTGGGAAAATTCTCATAGAGAATATATGAATTACCACACATTTATTTTTTACATTAAGAGTTTGATTTGATCAAACATTAATGAAATATCATGACTTATTCAAAACTGCCTAATGTAGGAGATGAAAATGCCAGCTGGTGGACATTTTTAAACTAAATTTTTTTTTATCAAAGTGATGATCGATAATACAGATGCCCGGGGGCATGTTGGTATTCGACATCGTGTATGCCTGGCCCTTAATGTTTTGTTGATTGGCAGAGTTGTGCGAGTGCCGGAGTGGGAGATGGCGCGTCGAGCGAGTTCATCAATGCTATAACTACATCGATTGATCGATATCATTTATCGCCACAGCTCTCACTCTGGCATTGACACAATCTTGTTTGATGGTGTTTGTGCATCTTGGCAAATTTGGCGAATCTACCGATTCTATTGTTGGCGATAAATTATTAAAATTTGCATAATGACAGGTAAGATAATTTAATTTTCAATTTACATGCAGCGAGCAAAAAAATTCTTGTAGATCGATGTTTAAGGAAATATTTTACTTTTTTTTTACAGACCCAAATGCCCAATTAAACCTCGTAAAGGAGATGAAGCCGAATGAAGAAGGTGATGAATTATTTATGAGATTTCTTCACCCGGAGATGTGTAAGCTGACTGCCAAAGATGCAATTCGTTTCCGAATCCAGTTGATGGAACTGTTGACAAAATATGTCAACAGCAGCAAAAGCTCAGCTAACCTCAAAAATTAATGAAAGTGTATACAAGAACAATATTTGTGATTTTGTACTATTTTGATAAATAACCCCGTATAATGCAGCTTACATAATTCAATTTTTTATACAGAAAAAGTTTGAATGTATGGAACCAATAAGAAGTATGTAAATTCGTTGAATTTTTCTATGTAAGCAAAGTTTTCACTCAACTTGAATGTATCAAAGTAATAATAAAGTTATAAATAAACAATATTTGTTATTCTGTACAATTTGATACACATAAGTATATTTTATGTATATTCAATATCAAGTATATATATGATTATTTTAGTAAAAACTGACACCTGCGTTAAAAACAAATATTCATTTATTTGCAAAAAAAAATTATTTTAACAATTCAAGGATAAAATTTCAAAAATATGGTGTTTGAAGTTTTGGGAAAAACGTTTAAAAATCCATAATGGCCAAACTGCACATTGATATTAGTTAAAATGTTTTATTTTTCTTAAAGTGGCTTTTTGAGATACGAAGGTGTAATTGGGCTCAAAATTTTCAGATAATCTCCCTGCACTGATACGCCTATATTGATGTCATCTTGGCTTATGACTACTAATGAGTGGAAGTTATTTTTCTGATTTACTCTGACCAAGCGTTATCTAATATACACATCCTGGGTGTATATAAGCCATCGAATCTCTGAAACACAGCAAGAAGTGAATTTATTACCGTATCAGTATTACTTGTAGTCTGTTACTGCATCTGGGTAAAATAGTCTGCACCTGTCAAAAAAAAAGCAGCAGGCGCAGTGATGTCCTAACAGCATATTGTACTTGTTACTTTGTTGAGCTGTATTAGATAAGTACACATGAATTGCAATGACAAGAGCATGATAGAAGTCTAATTTATTAAGAACAGAATAATTAAAAAAAATTGAAATCATTTGCAAAATTGTCAAAACAATACCCTTAGTTCAAGTATCAAGAAAACGTTTCAAACTTGTTGAAGCAGCTGAAATAATTTGTTTTCTTGATACTTCAAGTCAAAACTACTATTGCAGTCAATGTTTAAAAAGCAAGCAGTATCTACAGCTGAAAATTTAAAGTATTGATTAATAGGCTGAAAACATCATTCATAAATATATG
Source organism: Trichogramma dendrolimi (assembly GCA_034770305.1). NCBI lineage: Eukaryota > Metazoa > Arthropoda > Insecta > Hymenoptera > Trichogrammatidae > Trichogramma > Trichogramma dendrolimi. Next base: position 109,727 of record JAPMIB010000201.1, read on the forward strand.
AACATGAAAGTATAATGATATAATATCTGAAGAGTTGAAAAACCAATTATTACCAATCCATAATGGTCCAACTGATCATTGATATGGAGCTTTGTCGCATGATTATGAGATAAGTTTTTGAGGTACCAAGGCCTGAGTGGGCTCAAAATTTTCAGAAGATGATTCTTTTACATTTGAGTTGAGCATAATTTCCAAAAAAATTTTATCAGTCATGTAAAAATGACTTGCATGACTTTTAGCGCCTTGAAAAATTTCCTTTTTTATATAATTTTGAAATTAAAAATGATTTCCTAACAAAAAATGAAAAATCTGCTCCACTTGAGTGTAGGAAAATCATCTTCTGAAACTTTTGAACCCACTTAGACCTTGGTAATTGAAAAACTCATCTCAGAATCATGCGACAAAGGTGAAAACATTGAAAAATAAACTCTCCAGAATCACTAATTAAAGATTTACTCCTCAATTACTTCAAGTATTCCAAAGGACATTATATCTTTACTTGTAAAACATCTTTATCCATTCTACCTATATCCAATGTACAAATATAATGAAATAGTGCAATTTTCATAAAATGCAAAACACTGAAATACATAAAAGTATCATTATGTTGCTGCTCATGCAGCCTCACTAAGATAATCTAGATTATATACTATTCTGAATATATGAATGATGCTAATGCTCATGTATTGAGCAATTTAACCTTAAGTTGTCAAAACAAAAAGCAGAAAGCAAGACTTAGTGATAGCAGCATAATATACAATACTTGTTCCATTGATGAGCTAATTTTTGATAGTTCTATCTTTTTTGCTAAACTGCTAAGATGATAAATTTTGACTTGAGTAGACTCTTACTTGGTAAAAGATATTAAAAATTACTGACAGTAATGAAAAAAATTAAAATTGACTGAAAATTTACTTTGGTCAATAGCGTAACTGACAGCCCCTACGGAAATTGATCACCTCACTAAGTCTTTAGAAACTCTTAAAAACTCTTAAAAACTCTTTAAAAGTCTGAATAAGTCTTTAAAATTCTTACAAATGTCCGGATTTCGTACCATGATTTTAAGATTTAATAAAACTTTATGAGTTTCAATTGATATAAAATTTTTTTATAAATTTATTTGAAACCTGATATTGGGTTTCTAAAATGTTCAGAAAAAAAATTTAAAAATTTTTACAAGTAATTTTAATTGTTTTAAAGAGTTATAAAGAGTTTTGAAGAGTTATCAAGTGTTGATAAAAGTTTTTAATAGTTTTAAAAACGTTTTTGATTAGTATCAACGCTCACCAAAAATCATGGTGAAACAACTATAGGGGTAACCATATGAACAATACATAAAAAAAAAATAAATGAAAAAAAAACTTAACACTTTTCCCAAAAAATCTAGTTTCCACAAGGTCTTATGAATTTTTAAAAACTGTTATTAACTCTTTAAAATGATTAGTCAGGTGTACGAATTTCGTACATTTATAAGACTTATAAAGACTTTTAAAGACTTTATAAACTTTATCAGGAGAAAAATTTCCGTTGGGGAGAAAATAGTTTCATTTTCAGGTTTCAGCTGGGGCACTTTGGCGAATGGCCTGAAGATTAGTTGAAACTGTGTCTTATTAACATGTCTTTATTTTTATACAATTTAAATTTAAATTTACTCATTTTACTCTACCCTGAACAAAACATTTCCAATGCACCTAGAATACATAATACTATTTTCCATATTGTTGGTGAATTTCACAATACGCTTGAACTTATTGTGCCTCTTATTTACTCTTGAAAACCATTACAATACTCTATAAGTTATTAGACAACAATCTTAGACTCTAGGGAGGCTCTACAGGATGAATTATTGGGACTTGATTGAACTAGAATTCGGTTTCAGTTTTATCCTACACACTCTAATCTATAGTGTCAATCTCATAAAGTGCTTGGATCCTTTTCTAGTAATTTTTTTCTGAAAATTTGGACAAAATCCAGAAAAAAACCTCATTTGAAATTTTCTCTAAAGTCACTGTGGGCTGAGCTGGAAACTTTTGACATTTGAGCAAGATCCATCCAAGCTCGAACAAGTCGTCTGCAGACGATGTCACTTACATAAATATATAGCTAACCTCTGGTGTGAGGATCTCGAATCTCAATCATCGAGATTACAAAAAAAAAGATCGAACTTTGTTCCACTAATATCTCGCGCATGATCGAGTAAACTGAAATAAATGAACGCGCGTTACGCGGTATATAACTCGATACGATGCCGGGATCGATACCGGGGTCGATGCCGGGATAAACACCGGGATAAACACCGGGATATATACCGGGATATATACCGGGATATATACCGAGATAAATACCGGTGCTAACACTGGTGCTAACGCCGGTGCTTGCATCGATGTACGGGTGACTCGGGATTAGGAAATCATGATCATCGGGTGAGTAGAGCGATGTAAAATTGGTCGGCTCGGAAATGTGTCGTAGAAATTGACCGATGATGGAGCTGACTGATCGCCTCATGTATCAGGAAAGCAGAACCTCCTCGGTTGCAGTAACTAAGGGATCTAAAAATTCTTTGTTATGTGATCCTATCAAATTTCGAGGCAGACCGTTTAGACTTTCCGTCAGTCTCGCTGCATCGCCGTTTTTTCGGAATTTATCGCCACTGCGAACGCACCCAATGAGTTTTTTTTTGTGTTGTCAGGTAAAAAAGTATGACGTTTAATAGTAGACGAGAACAGTTGATACAAAATAATTTTCTTTAATAAAAGTGTGTTACGCAGGCACGCGCGATTTCGTATCAGTAGGATAGTTCATCGACGTGTACAACTTTTTATTCATCTTACACTAAAAACGCAATAAATAGTTTTTTTCTGTGTTGTCAGATAAAAAAGTATGACGTTTAATAGTAGACGAGAACAGTTGATACAAAATAATTTTCTCTAATAAAAGTGTGTTACTTAGGCACGCGCGATTTCGTATCAGTAGGATAGTTCATCGACGTGTACAACTTTTTATTCATCTGACACGAAAAACGCAATGAATAGTTTTTTTCTGTGTTGTCAGGTTCAAAAGTATAACGTTTAAATGTACGCGAAACAGTTGATACTAAACCATTTCCAATCAAAGTGTTATACGCAGGCACGCGCGATTTTGATCACTAGGATTTCATCGACGTGTACAACTTTGTATTCATCTGACGAAAAACGCAATGAATAGTTTTTTTCTGTGTTGTCAGGTAAAAAAGATGACGTTTATGTAGTCTAAAAGTTGATACAAAAAATTTTCTAATAAAAGTGTGTTACCAGGCACGCGCGATTTCGTATCAGTAGAAGTCCTTCGACGTGTACAACTTTGTATTCATCTTACACGAAAAACGCAATAAATAGTTTTTTCCTGTGTTGTCAGGTAAAAAAGTATGACGTTTAATAGTAGGCGAGAACAGTTGATGAAAACCATTTCTCTAATAAAAGTGTTATACGCAGGCACGCGCGATTTTGAATCAGTTGGATATTTCATCGACGTGTACAACTTTGTATTCATCTTACACGAAAAACGCAATAAATAGTTTTTTTCTGTGTTGTCAGATAAAAAAGTATGACGTTTAATAGTAGACGAGAACAGTTGATACAAAATAATTTTCTAATAAAAGTGTTATACGCAGGCACGCGCGATTTTGAATCAGTTGGATATTTCATCGACGTGTACAACTTTGTATTCATCTTACACGAAAAACGCAATAAATAGTTTTTTTCTGTGTTGTCAGATAAAAAAGTATGACGTTTAATAGTAGACGAGAACAGTTGATACAAAATAATTTTCTCTAATAAAAGTGTTATACGCAGGCACGCGCGATTTTGAATCAGTTGGATATTTCATCGACGTGTACAACTTTGTATTCATCTTACACGAAAAACGCAATAAATAGTTTTTTTCTGTGTTGTCAGGTAAAAAAGAATGACGTTTCATTGTAGTCGAAAACAGTTGATACAAAACAATTTTTCTAATAAAAGTGTGTTACCCGGGCACGCGCGATTTCGTATCAGTAGAAAAGTCCTTCGACGTGTACAACTTTGTATTCATCTTACACTAAAAACGCAATAAATAGTTTTTTCCTGTGTTTTCAGGTAAAAAGTATGACGTTTAATAGTAGGCGAGAAACAGTTGATAAAAATAATTTTCTTGACCCATTAAGTCCCAAATGTCATCATTTTGGCTGCTCGCTTCAGCCGCTGTATTTTTGGTGAAAATAAGGTCTGAAAAATATGAGACGGACCAATTTCGATGCGAAATTAATCACTTTTCCGATTCTGACCTCAGAATTTTCAATAAATGAGTAATTAAAAAGTTATTAACAATTTAATGAAAAAAAACGTGATTTTGAAAAAAAAAAAAATTCTGGTTTCTTAAAATTTTCACCAGGAAATTCATTGAAATCTCCCGGATTTCCTCCAAACAGCGTGTCATGGACATCCAATCTATAAGCTCCCGGTGTTTTTTTATGAGATTTAAATATTTAGGCACACAAAATGCCCGTCGCAATGCAAAAAGGTGAGATAAGACTTCAGGAATTTTAAGGCGAAAATGAAGGGGTTTAGGAAAAAATTTCGGAACAAAAGTGCTTAGAAATGTTCAATGAACACGTGTGAATTTTTTCAGAATTTTCAAAGCAATTTTTAGATTTTTAGATTTTTGGATATTGTCTGAAAATCCGAAAATCCAAAAATTGCTTTGAAAATTCTGAAAAAATTCACACGTGTTCATTGAACATTTCTAAGCACTTTTTGTTCCATAAAATTTTTTCCTAAACCCCTTCATTTCCAAGTTAAAAATGCCGAAAGTTATTGTTTTGCACTAATCGCATAATTCTACATGTCCATGTACATTTCCTCATTCGGGGACATATTCTTCTACTCAAATTTGCTGGAACCATGTTATTGCTATACTTTTCTTTTGAACTTGAATTTCATAAGTAATGGTATTTCCCGTGCTTGCTTCATCAGAGCCCTTACAGTATAACAACTTACATTAAAGAAAATGAGTGAAGGTGATGATATTACAACTCATTTAAACAAATTTTTTGAGATCAAAGATAAATTGGCTGATTTAAATATAGAAATCAATGAAGACTTTTTTTCTATTATAATGCTGTACAGTTTGCCAGCTTCGTTTGAGAACTTCAGGTGTGCTATTGAGACAAGAGATGAACTTCCCTCAGCTGAAGCACTAAAAGTAAAAATTCTAGAAGAATATAATGCAAGAAATACAATTCCAGAAACAAGTGCAATGATAGCATCTACACACAATCAAAGTTACATCAAAGAGAAAAATGAATATTTGGGAGAAAATTCTAAGTTCAAAAATAATAAAATGAAAAATTATAACAAATTTGCAAGTGCAATTTGTTACAGATGCAACAAAAAAGGTCACATAGCACCTCATTGCAGATCAAAATATCCAGTAAATAATAATAATGCTAATATGGTAGAAGATGATATAGAAGATGACGCTTTCTTTGCTTTTGTTGGTGATTCAGACCATATTGAAAATGCCAATGGAATGAATAAAAAATGGATTTTGGATAATGGAAGTACCTCTCACTTGTGTAACGATAGCAACAATTTTGTGCAATTATCAGAAATTAAAGAAAATTTGAATTTGGCAAGCACAAGTATGACAGATATAAAAGGAAAAGGAACTGTGAGATTAAATATAAACACCAATAATACAAGTAAAAATGTGAAGTTAGAAAATGCATTATATGCACCAGATTTGCGAGCTAATCTATTATCAGTATCAAAATAGTAGACAATGATAATACAGTAATCTTTAGAAAAATATTGCTATTGTAAAGAATAATGAAAATAATGAAGTTAAATTAATAGCGGATAGAATAGGAAATCTATACTACTTAAGAAAAAATGAAATTGAAAAAGAATTCGCACAACATGTAAAAGATAATGTAGAAAATTCCAACTTGAAATTATGGCATAGCAGAATGGCACATTTAAATGAAAAAAGTCTAAGAAAACTTATGTTGCAGACAGCTAATATAACATTTAGTAAAAAAGAATCAGTTTCAGATTGTGATACGTGTGCTATTGGCAAACAGACAAAGACTCCTTTCAATCATACCAGTACACGATGTGAAGAGCCACTACAGATAATACATTCCGACGTATGTGGACCATTTAACGTATCAACAATTGGAGGAGCAAAATACTTTGTAACATTTATTGACAATTTTTCTCGTGACTGTACAGTATATTTAATGAAGAGCAAAGATGAAGTTTTTAAGCACTTCCTTCATTTCAAGAGCATGTCAGAAAACCACTTTGATCGAAAAATTAAATATCTACGATCAGACAATGGTGGTGAATACTGCAATGAGAAAATGGAAAACTATCTAAACACTTCAGGAATACAAAGAAGATTGTCAGCTCCAAGAACGCCAGAGCAAAATGGGCTTGCTGAAAGAAAGAATAGAACCCTAATTGAGGCGGTCAGGTGTATGTTAACTGAATCCGGCTTATCGCTATCATTTTGGGGAGAAGCGTTAATGACAGCGAATTACATAAGAAACAGGTGTCCACCTATGGGCTTAAATGGCGATATTCCTTATGAAAAATGGTTTGGAAAACCACCATCGCTGAAACATCTTATATCTTTTGGTGCTAAAGTATTTGTTTTAAATAAAGCACAAAAACCTAAACTTGCACCAAAATCTGATGAAGGAAGATTTGTTGGATACTCAGAAACTAATAAAGCATTTAGAGTTTGGATACCAAGCATGAAAAAAGTGTTAATATCGCGAGACATAAAAATTGTCGATGAAAAACTAATAGTCTTGAAAGAAAAACATAAGGCTATCGATGACTTTACATATAACGGAAACTCAAATGAAACTCTAAAAACAATTGAAAATAATAATAAGTGCGAGATAGAAATCGAAATATCAAATCAAAATTCAAAAGCTCAATGTGAAGAACTTACTACACAACATGAAAATCAAGTAGTTATTAATGAAAAACGATTACGAGGTAGACCAACATTAATAAAAACAGGACGACGAGGGCGACCTAGAAAAAGATACAATTCCGTACCTATTCAATCAGAAGAAAGTAATCACGAATCAAGAGATATTCTCCTGCATGAAGGTCGTAGCCAATCCATTGATATAGAGCATCATAGTGAGCAAGCCAAAGAAGAAATTGACTCTAATTCTTTCTTTGAAGATGCCGAAGAAGATGTGTTCGAAGAACAAGCAAATTTCGCCAGTGTCGATTATCAAGAAGCTCTTAATGGAAACTATAAAGAAGAATGGAAGAAGTCCATATGCGATGAAGTAGGACAAATATTAAAAAATAATACTTTTGAAATTGTAAATCGCCCAAAACAAGGTAATATTATAGACTCAAAGTTAGTACTTACTAATAAAACTGATGTAAATGGCAATATAACTATTAGAAAAGCCAGGTTAGTGGCAAGGGGATTTGGACAAATTTTTGGAATTGATTATCTGCAAACTTTTTCACCAGTAGCTAGATTAGATTCATTTCGAATATTAATTGCATTAGCAGCTCAATTTAATCTTAAGTTGTATCAACTAGACATAACTAGTGCTTTCTTGCATGGTGAACTAAATGAAAAGGTTTATATGAAAATTCCAAAAACCTTTAAATTATTCCTAGAATATATATTAGAAAATGATAAATATTATAGTATCCATGCAAAAGCCAAAGAAATGCTAAAAGATATACAAAAATCAAGTAATCAAGTTTGTTTGTTAAGAAAATCGCTATATGGTTTAAAGCAAGCCAGCAGAGTATGGAACATAAAAATTGATAAAATACTAAAAACATTAATTTTAAATTCGTCCAAGTCCGAACCTTGCCTGTACTACGATATTAATAAAAGCTATACGATTCTCGTTATATTATACGTAGATGATATGCTAATTGCCTATAATAGTGAAAAAAGATTGAATGAAATAAAACTAGGACTAAAATCAGAAATTGATATCAAAGATATAGGAGAAGCTAAATATTGTGTAGGTATAGAGATTACGCGAATGAATGATTCTATTCTCATTTCACAAAGAAAACATATAATAAAATAATAGAAAAATTTAATCTAATTAATTCAAAACTATGTACAACTCCATCGGACAAAAGTTTATTGTATACCTTAAGAAAAGATCAATTGAAACTAAATCTAAAACTACCATACCAAGAGTTAATAGGAAGTTTAATGTACACTAGACCTACTTTAATTCTGTCCGCTGGAACGCCGGAATTCCTATGCTTATACACGTTCCACTACTAGGTGGACCGGACAGAATTAAAGTAGGTCTAGTGTATCTAGCTGTAGCAATTCGTCCGGACATCATGCACAGTGTAGTATTTCTTTCTCAGTTTAATACAAGCTATGGTAAAGAGCATTGGAATTCCGCGAAGAGAATAGTAAAATATCTAAAAAATACGATTGATTTATGTTTGGTATATAAAGGCGATTTTAATATAACGGGATTTGTAGATGCAGACTGGGGTTCAAATGCTCTTGACCGGAAATCATTCACAGGTTATCTTTTTAAGCTAAATAATTCAATAATAACTTGGAAGACACAGAAACAAAAAACCGTAGCTTTATCTTCTGCAGAAGCAGAATATATGGCATTATCTGAAACTTGTAAAGAATTGATATTTTTAAAAAATTTATTATCAGAACTTGGACTAGTTCCAAAACTAAAAATATTCAATGATAATCAAAGCGCACAGCAATTAGCTCACAATAGTATGTTTCATGCGAGATCGAAGCATATTGACCTACGCTATCACTTCATCAGGGACGCTTTGAATAAAAAATTGTTCGAACTATCATATATGCCAACTGAAGAAATGATAGCAGATGTCATGACTAAGCCACTTGGCAAAATTAAACATCAATATTGTATTTTTAATATGGGTATTAAAAAATGCCCTGCTTCGTTACAATTACTAAATTCATAATCATATTATAATTTTTATATTCTTTATATTATAATCTTACTTCAATTTTGATTATTCTACTAATCATACATTGCGAGGGAGTGTTGAAATTCCAATGTATGATTATGAGTTTCACCAACAGATGACTCTCTTAACAAGCTCACCGCTCAATGAGGTGAATACTGACTTGCGTATGTGAAGCGTGCCAGTGGGCATCAGGTGTATTTAATACATACAAATTAAATGTTAATAAATATATTTAAGCAAGTGAAAATTGTTTTTCTAGTGTTCATTATCTGCCCTTATCATTAATAACTACTTGGTATTGCCCGAAAAAATTATTTCAAGAACTTTTCGAAATGTCGCATTCTATGGCAAAGCGCCGAAAAACTTCTTACATTCAAAATGTGGAAGTTGAAGAAAATGAAAATGGGAGTTGCGACGCGTTTGTTATTCCTCAGGATGATGATTCCGATGATTCTGATGATTGCTCGGATTCAGAAAATCTTCCTGATCAATCGGAAAATATTCGAATAGTGAGTTATAGTAAAATTTTGAATAATTATGAAGAAAATCAATCGAAATTAGAGCCTGATCATAAATATAAGTGGAAAAATGGTGAAATACCACACAATTATGATCTTGCTAATGAAAATTTATTACCTGATCAGACCAAAAAATTTATTTATAACTCCTCTTTCGTAGAAATATTTGAACTTTTTTTTTCCCTCGAAATTAAAAATTATATCATTGAAAGTACTCGCGAGAATGGCTATGAGTTGACCTTGAATGATTTGGATATTTTCGTAGGGATAATCATTACATCTATTCTCAATGAAAAGAAATCTCAAAAGGACTACTGGTCCCGACACGAGTTGTTAGGATGTCCTGCAATAGCTAAAGCGATGAGCCGTAATAAGTTTTTAGAAATCAAATCTAAAATCAAATTTTCGAAATCTGAGGACAAAAGTTCGGATGACAGAGCTTGGAGGGTAAAGAAGATTTTTGAAATTTTTAAAAAAAATATTTTGCAATTCGGCTTCTTCTCTACCGCTTTATCTATAGACGAGATGATGGTTAAATTCCATGGAAGAACCATTTTGCAGCAATTCATTCAAAACAAACCTGAACGTTTTGGGATAAAAATGTGGGGTATTTGTAACCCTTCCGGGTACCTTTTTGAATGCGATATTTACTGTGGCAAAGGTTCGAATATCTACTCATCAGATAAAAAAGCAAAACTAGTTAAATGCGCCCTAGGAAGTCACGTTGTTTTGATGATGGTTCAGAAATTACTTACTTCTGTTATTAGCCGCCGCAAATTGTCGCAATATCATTTATACTTCGACAACTTCTTTACTAGTCCTGACCTAATGGTTCATTTGAATCCAGTTGGCTTGAAAGCTACAGGAACTGTTAGGAAGAATCGAGTAAAGGTTGATAATGAGTTGGGTAAAAAATCTGTAAGAGGTACTATTTCTGTTAAACACGAGGAAAATAGTGGTTTGAATTTTGTCACGGTTATGGATTCCAAACCTGTCTCCATACTTTCCACAGCAGCAGGTATTGAGCCATTATCCACAGTTAAAAGATATTCGAGAAGTTCCCAAGGTAGAGAAGAAATTTCATTTCCCAGGGCAATTACTCTCTACAATGAGTTCATGGGTGGTGTAGATATGCATGACGCACATTGCAGCAATTTGATGCCGTGTATCAGAGCCAAGAAATGGACGTGGCCAATGTTTCTACGGCTCATTCAGTCTTCCCTAACTAATGCGCTTGTAATCTATAATTCATCTAACAGTGGAAAAAATATTGGGTCGAAAGAAATGGCTTTAGCTGTAGCTGAAAATTATCTCTCGAAAAAACAAGTGGGTAACAAATGGACTGGTTGGGAATGGTTGTGACAAATGTTTTGATTTTTTATAAGCTTTCAAGAGTGTTCAGTACGTTTTCTGTTTAAACGAAAATTTTTTTTTATTGTGGTTGCTTTTTAGTTTGGCTCGTAGTAGTTCAAGGTTTTTGGTAATAGTTATTAGTATTAGATTTCATATGTCAGATTTGAGTTGATAAGATTTTAGGATTTTTTCGTAAATAGTTTATGGTTGATTTTGGTAGTTGTTTATAGTTAATTTAGGTACTTGTTTATTAGGTAATATTAAGTGGTATATTACAGTAAAAAATATTGTATATTTATTGATTTCTATAATGTACGTATACATATATAAAGAATATATTAATATTTTGAAAATATTTATTATTATTCAGTGTTCATATAATACATATATATATATATATATATATATATATATATAAAGTAATTCAATTTTATACTAATAAGTATTTTTCACACTAAATCTTCCATTAGCACCTGAAACAAAAATAAAATAACTTTTATGAATGAAGTTGTAAAATAAAGGAATGATAAGTTTGATATCATTTAAAATAAATGCGAAGATTAAATATCATACCTTACTATACACTGCAGTTTTTCAATGAAGCAGTTCTACTAAACAACAAAGGATGAAATGTACACAGGCACTCGAGAACTATAGTTACAAATGGAAGCCCTCCACTTTGGTATCTTCTTCAGTTTTTGCTAAAAATCAAAATACAGATAAATTTAATTATTGTTTCTGTGTAAATAAATTAAATAAAAACGTAATTTTAAAGGTTCACTTTTATATTTAGACAAAAATTATTTACTTTTATATCAAATTTCACTTCTAATCTAAAGCAGTAGCCAAAAGTATTTCTATTAATGTACAATATACGTAAATTTTAATTTAACAAAAAACCTGCACTCAATGAACATGATATATTAAACAAATATTTTATACTCTTTTTGCTAAGTGTAAAAAATTTCAGAAAAATATTTCAACATCCTTAAAACATGGAACAATACACAATTACAACAAAAAGTAAAATTTATATTTGTGTTTTTTTAAATTACCAACAAAATGAAGGAATGATAAGTTTGATTTTGATTTAAAATAAATGCGAAGATTAAATATCATACCTTACTATACACTGCAGTTTTTCAATGAAGAAGTTTTACTGACGTAGGATAACAATGGATGAAATGTACACAGGCACTCAAGATCTATTGTCACAAATGGAAGCCTTCCACTTTAGTGTCTTTTTCAGTTTTTTGCTAAAAATCAAAATATAGATCAATTTAATTATTGTTTGTTTGTAAATAAATTAACTAAAAACGTAATTTTAAAAGTTCACTTTTATATTTAGAACAAAATATCATCTACTTTTATATAAAATGTCAAATTCTCATCCAAGGCAGTAGCTAAAAGTACTTCTACTAATGTGACAATAGGAGTAAATTTTAATTTAAAAAAAACTTCACTCAACGCACTGGCTGAATTAAACAAAGATTGTATACACTCTTTGCAAAGTGAAAAAAACATCAGAAAAATATTTCAACATCCTTAAAACATGGAACAATACACAATTACTACAAAAAGTGAAATTTATCTTTGTGTTTTTTGCTTAATTACCAACAGATAATTCATAGAATATTGATTAACCAAGTAAAAGCATGGGATTCAGATAAATTAAGTAATAATATATAAGTGCGACTAAACGTATGTACTCTTGCAGAGTACATAGAAATATGAAAATCCTAAAAATGTTAACCCTCTGTCCATACTTTATGAATGTAAAGAGGCACAAAGCTAGATTTTCATTTTTTATATTTTACACTACTTCTATAGGGTGAAGATGAAAAAATTGTTAAACATGAATTTATTATATGAAGTTTGATTTGTAAATAAAATTTACTTATGTCAGATTTGCTGTCAAAAATCATGCTTGTTACCTGAAGATTTACTAATAATGAAAAACAGAATAAAAGTTAAAAATAAATAAATGTCGTTTAGTTGACCATCAAAGACAATTCAATAATAGTCTAAAGATGAAAAATATGAGTTATCGTTATAGAATATATTATAATTCTAGGTTGATTATTGTAACGAACAACTTTATTTCAGTATTTTTATGCTATTTTGCAATTGAAGGAGTACTGAAAATATAACCATGACATTTGACAATATATCTATATTGTTTATGCAATTTTACATGAAAAATTATGATTCTAATATTTTTTCATTTTCATCCTCAGAAAAAGCAGAATTAAATTGAAATAATAAAAATCCAATTTTGGAGCTCTATAGTTCCATTAGGACTGGACATAGGGGGGTATAATTTTCATAATAATTATTTTTTAATATGCTCTTTGTTGCAATATTTTTTTTTGATCACTGATAAAATTGTTCAATAAATGATGTCAATGGATAGGAAAGTTTACGTATTTTTACCAGTTACTATGGGAGTATCAAGTATATTATATATTTTTAGACTAACATTTGAATTATAACTGGTTACAAATCAAAAAATCATATAACTACCTTCATAGAACTACTTGAAAATAATAATTACTTATTTAGTGTACTCTGAGTCGACTAATAATTCACTGAGTTTAATGATAAAATTACAATTTTTACATATTACATCTTAAAAGAAAAGTCTTTCTATACTAACACATTGATTATTATTTAGTGTAATGACTTTTAATAAAACAACAATGCAATTACACACTTACCAAGTAGCCAGTTAATTGGAAAAAATGCAATGTACCAAATGTGATGTTTTAATGGTACACATCAGACATTTGATTATACAAAGTCACTTCACTTACTCACTTAAATAAAATGATGAATGTTTATGTAACTTGATTATTTGTAAAGGATGTAGTACAATAATACAACGGTTATTTCAGTCAATGAATGATAATTTAGGATATTCTTCCTATTCGGATGCAGCGTTAATAATGAGGTTAACTTTCATAACGTAATACTCCGGTCTCAGATCAACATCAGGATAAAACTTGTATGTGAGCGATCTGCGATCGATCTTTAATTTTCAATTCTATGGTATAGAAAAAATGTTATGCCCATGAACTTTACTTTAACAACAATGAATAATGTTTATGGTTAATAAACTATTAACACTGCACAAATTATATAAACAGCCGTAATAAAATCACATTAGGTATACCATGAACATTATGCTTTTAAATATGTTTCATGATTTCATGAAATTATCAATTATTTAAAGAATTTTAAAAATCCCAGTTCATACATCTTAATGAACATAGGGAAATTTTTTACACTATTTTACTGTAAATTGTTTAACAAACTTGCAACAATACATGACTGTATAAATAAAATCTCATCTTCCAAATATTTTTCAATTCTCCTTCTACGGTAACTGGTGTACCCTTGTCAAAGTCAATATTTGTATAAGATGCAACTTGAATTGTTATCTTATAATTACCATCAGTAATAGACCCACATCCATAAGTGCTACCGCCAAATTTGCTTGGTACTAGGGCAAATTTAGTATTAATGAATCCTTTGACGACTGTAAATAATGAGTTAAAATTATATAAAATAAATAATTGAATTTATTGCAACATATTTCATTACTGAAATTGATGCATGAAATATTCGTGTAGAAATACTTACTTATGGGTCCATCAGCTTGCATAACGTCTTCAAAAAGAATTTCTTGAGCTGGTTTTTCATCGTTTTCTCCAGTCTTTTGGGTTTCGTACCTGCCTAAGTATTCGACAATGGTGGTCTTCTGAATGATTAAGTCAAAAGGCACAAAATTCTGACTCTCCTTCGCGATAGTCATTTGTGCTGATTTAACTTGGCCTCCATCGATATGCATAATCTAAAAAAAACAAAGTATTTGCATGCAATTAATTAACTATAATATTAAGAATATAATTAAATTCAGAAATATGATTTAAAATTTACCTCATTTATTTTAATATTTGGTGAGTGGCGATTAATGAGCGGATCATCCCAGATGCAGACCATCAGCTTCTTGTTTGATCCATTATTCAAAACGAATTTATACAAACTATACTTCTTATTTTGGCCAACTATGGAGGTTCCATAAATTTCACAAACGTAGCCAATGATTTCTCTGTTCAAAATCAAAAATCATAATACTTAATTTTATTCATATATATATCACGTACAAATGATAATAAAAAATATTAATTAGTTTTCTCTATTGTTTAAAAAATTATTCTACTTCCGCCGTCTGGTCTCAGTCCACTAAATGGTCAAACGTACTGTTCTCTGATAGATCCATGGTTAGGTTAACCTGTAACAAAAAAACATTGTTCAAAATGTTATTATTTCTATCTATTAAAATGTAGGAAAATGAAAAATATTAGGATCTACAATGATAATACACTTACCGAATGATAGTATTAAATTGAGAAATTCGATTGCGTAGAAATCTTGGAAGATTTTAGATGATAACGACTAATTGTTATATGAAACTCCAGTCTTCAGATGTTAACGCGCCAACAGCTAGAGGCAAAAAGGACGATTATGTGCATAATTTCTTTGATTTCACTTCCGATGCAGATGCCGCTACTTTCGTATAATTCGCGTGCAGATTTCTCAAGTCACAATTGAACACTGTTGCAGACAACCCATCTAGATACGTATTCAAATCACACCGCGTCAACCAATCAAAGAGCCGTTTTAAAATGCTTCGTTTTTTAATTTAATCATTACATTTCCAAATGAGGAAGGCTTTGACAACGACTTGATGATACATTAAAAATTGAATGTTAATGTCATTCAATTAATATGGATTACTAATAAAATGGTCATTTCAAACAAAGAATTAATGATAAGGGAATATTCTTAACAATAAAGTACAAATGAGGAACTAATGAAAATTAATTGGGAATGTTTTGAAATGTTTTGAAGGAGAGTAATCCTGGCAAGTTATGCTAGTCCTGTTAATGTATCATTTAACATCAATACTTGCCCATAGAAAAATTTTACACAATTTTACTGTAAAATTGTTTAACAAACTTGCAACAATACATGAATATAAATAAAATCTAATTTTCCAATTATTTTCAGGTAGTATGAGTAATAAACTCAATAAAAAAATGCACTTCTAATGATTTATTTAAAATAAGTACATTAACTTATTTACCAGGTGCGATGAATGTTTCAAGTATATTATTACATATATTTTTACTTGCAATTTCAATACATGAGAATTATAAAATGAAAGATGATTGTTATGATCAAATATTTGATTTATATGAAAGCTATAATAAATGATGTTTTTTTCAAAGTTGAATGTAATTATTAAGTGATCAGGACAAAAGGGGGCCTGTATGATTGACACATAATCATTCAGCATTATATTCCAATTCAAAATTGTTGGGAGAGCCTTTCTCAACAGCGCAATCAGCGCGGGGTCCTCTCACCTCCCTGTGTTCCCCCAGGCGAAGCAAGCGCGTAGATACGTGATTGATGTGGCGCTGCGGCGCACATCCTACGCGCATGTCTCCGCCTGTCCGGCTGCGGCGCCTCACTTGTAATCCAGCCTCAGCTGCCTACACATTGTTTGCCTCGAGCACTACATACCCTTTTGTTTCTTTTGTTAGCTAAACGCATAAATATATAGATATAACCACATTCGAGAATAGAGTCATAGAGTATATATAAATAAAGTTTCATTGTGTCTCTATATATAAATCAGTGCTTCCACTTTTATTTATATCCTGCTCCACTCAAATTGCTCGCGATTCAACATCAACTCCAACAAAAATGTACAACATAATTGGTCTGGAACATATAAATCACCTGTCGGTACCTTTTTTCTTTCTCACATTTGCGTTCAAGTGCCAATCCATAAAACACAATAGTCCTAAAACTCTAAATATAAATATGAATTTTCTTTTAAACAATGTATTTTTTGAAAAACAAAACACTTTAGCCTTCTTATTTTTTTATACACTTACAAATTTGATGAATTAAGACTGGGCAGGTGTGAATAAGTGACGATAATGTAGAATTTTATTGTTTAATGAATATTTGAGGAAATATAAAATTATATTGTTTTATTTTACACTGAACACTATCAGTCACAAATACATAAAATTACAATCATCACTGAAATTAGTTAGTGTCATTGTATCATAATAATATATAATAGAATGAAAAGTAATAAACTATAGAGTTTAAAAGTGAAATTAAATTGATGAATGTAAAGTATAAACTAAAGTGTCAAACTAACTCGTTAAGTGAACACTCAATTGTGTCTATTTGGCCTTCTTGCTCCACTGAGCAACGTAGCGATACTACACTGTATCCTGCTGTGGTCTCTTTGAATTGCAGTAGAGTCTCTGCAAATTAATTTACATGGATTTGAAAAAACAAAATTTAACATAAACATAATTTATAATATCTCTTTTCAAAATTTTAGAGGTAGAACTTCAATTTAATTTACAATGATGAAATTATAACTTACTGTCATGACCTAAGTGTCCTTCAGCAATCACTGGTGTAGTCCGCTGGAAATGAATAGGAGCGTATTCAGATACAATTACAGGTATTTTGAATCGCCCATCTGTAATTGTACCAAACCATAGGTACCATCCCCATACCTATTATGCACAGGTACAACTTGATCTTTGATGTAGCCTCTTATACCTGTAAAACATTCAACAATCAAATTATAAAAATTAAGTGTATATAAATTAATTAAAAAATTATATATTATATATTATATAAAAATTACTTACGAATGATTCCATTGGCATCCATAATGTCCTCAAGCACCACCTCTCTTGGTTCAGGAGGATGTTGGAACAATGGCAATTGGTCATAGTGACCAATGAAGTTAATTGATGTGTGCCATCGCACAGTTAGATTGAATGGCACGAAATGATCTCTCACAGGCAACAGCTGGCTCCGAACGCTTCCACCAGTTATGTGGACAATCTGAAACATAATTAAATAATTAAACAATAATTTAAAAATTTAAACAATAGTTAATAAATATATAATATATAATTTGTTATAAATATTGACTTTGTTAAAAAAAATCATAGTTAATGTTACCTTATGAAGCTCTGTAATTGGTAACCAACGATTAATCAGTTGGTCTTCCCAAATCAAGCAGATTAATCGTTAATTACAGCCGCTATTAAAAATGAATTTGAATAATTTGTACTCATTTCTCTGGCCAACGTCCTTAGTTTGGTGAATTTCGCATATGTAGCCAATTACGTCTCTACAAAAAAATTAGATAACATTATTTACTATTATTTGTAATTTTTTTTATATAATATAATAATAATATATTGTTTAAGAAGGCATATTTACCCCGCGTTGTCTCCGTCTTGTAGGCTATCGAAAGTATAATTGTTTCTGAGACGATCCATTTTTTAGGGTGAATTTCTATAAACTGTAACAAAAAAACATATTTCAAAATTATTATTATTATTATTGGATAAATTATTACTATTAAATTATTATTTTAGCTCAGAATAACAATGAACTTACCGAATGTTAGAGTCAAATGTATACTGATATTATAATATATGATTGCGATCTTAACCCTTGAAAGGTTCGTGACGGTTCAATCGCAGCCGGTAGGGGTCACTCGCTGACTTTAGTTGTCTAGTCTAGTCAAAAGTCAGTCGACCAATCAGAGGCCGAATAGATTGGCTTCAGTTTTACGCGCATCATTATTTTAAGGTGGTGCCCAAGCCAGACTCACGATATGTTGCGTACCGTACTCTGTCGATAATACAGTTCAAAAAAATGTATCGCTAAAAAAAACAACAGATGGCGCTCTCAGTACTACTTTTATTGAACGATTTAATATTCTGCAACTCATGAACTCAATAAATGGCGCTACTAGTGGTGATACATATTTTTTTATGTCAACCAAACTAGACCAAACTAGATATGAAAATTAATGACCTACAAATAAATTAAAACAATTTCCATCATGATTACTAATTAAATTCAAGACGAAACATTTATATATGATGAAAACAAAAAACTGAATAGAAGATGAGGTTATGTTCATTTTTTAACAAAATAAAATTTTTATATTTTTCATCACGACTGACATGCCATTACATGCTCTCAGAAATAAATTTTAATTTTCTTTTTCTTTATTATAAATTCATTATATTATAATTCGAATTATTCATGCATTAAAAATTAATTATTATTTCAAATCATTATTTCCAATCAATTTCATCAAAACGTTTATAAATTACTAATAGCTTTATGTTTGCCATCATTGCATTATTATTTTTATTTTTTCATTAGTCCATGCATTATTCGTTATTCATAAATTTTTGATTTCAATAAATTTTTCATCATGATCAGTGATAGCCTCTTGTTTAAACATTTGATTTGTTGAATTACTTCCATTATTTCAAATCATGCTGTCATTATATATGCATCAAAATTTGTGAAATGACATTTATAGACGATATAATAAGCCAAAGAAACATGCAAATTTAAATCTATAAATTGACTTATGTTGTCTCCCGTAAGGTAAAAATGAAGATTATTTTCACAGGCTAAATAAATTCCAATGTTAAAAATGGTGCATGCAAAACAATTGTTTATTCCTGATGTCATAATGTAACAAAAGTATCTACCTTAAATTAAATGAAAATAATCCAGTATTCTTGAGAGGTAAAGTTAACAAAAAAAAACATAACCTCTTTGAAATGTAAAAGAGAGGATAACTTGTTCCATTCATTTTTTCTCCGTGTTGAATAAGATGACAATAGTACTGTCAAATGAAAGTCAAAACTATAAAAACACACGTAGATTATGACAGCTGCAAACTATTACACTAAGTAAACAGTAGACGCTACGACATGTGAGAAAAAATTATGAGTAGTAGCAGACCATCCTAACACATGAAATGAGATACCCTACCAGACCGGGATTATAACCAATGCGCTACATATCTCGCTGCGGTAGGCAAAACCCCTTCAATTTAACTATTTTTGATAGCCGGAAGTTATACTAAATTGGCCCTGTGTACTCAATCGTCACAACTCGACTATTTTACAAATTTTGTAAATGGTTGAGACTTCGTTTCCGATGTCGTAGCCACTTCATATCCTGCAAGAACAGGATCGAAAAAGAGACGCTGCATACCGTCCCGGTAGGCTATGATACTACTATTTATTCATTTTTAATAGCAGGAAAAATTACTTAACTGATCTTAAGTAATCTTTAGTCACAACTCGACTATTCTATGAAATTTAAAAATTTTTGGGACTTTTTTTTCGACGTCGTAGCCGCTCCTTACCCTACGAGAACGGGATCAAAAACGAGGCTCTGCATATCCCGCTGCGGTAGGCTATAGGTCTACAATTTATTGATTCTTGATAACAGAAAATAATAAAAAACTGACCCTAAGTTCAACTGGTCAGCAACATGAAAATTTTCATTTTTTAGTTAAAATAGCAAATACTAAACTGCAATGCAGGCTTAACTCTTTTTCTCATTACAAGTAGAAAGTTCAGGCAGAGTTTTCCTTTACCGATTTTAATTTCGAGTAATCCGGGTGATAGTTACGTTTTATTCAACGCTCATTTTCTTGCCTTTACGAACAGTTTGTGTAGCTCCTGCCTGAATTATCTAGGTTGTTTTCGAGAGTATGACGTGGATGATTATGGAAGGTGACAATTTTATTTTTATTGAAAAGTTTTAATCAATATTTTTTTTATTTATATTTATCATCATAAGTTCTATATTGGTTCAAATTATAATACAGCATTTTCTACCTTCTTTTATCTCATGGTTCAATGAATCTGTAAAGTATATTGAAAAAATTTAATTTTAGTATTTGAAACAAGTAAGTAAGCCAGTAAATTTCGTACCGAATTTATTAAACTCCAACTGATGATGAATTTTCTATGTGCCAATGGGTCATTTCCTAAGCTGAAAATAAATATTCAATAATCTATTGTCATATTACAAAATGGTCTCGATCGATATCTGGAAAAAATTACCATTAATCATGGGGCTATCTGTAAAAAAGTAATGTTACTAATGGCTTATCACTAAAAAACTTGACGTTTATGTATAGTTTCCATATTCATTTTTTTCAGAGTCTATTTAAATTCATCAGATATTTTATTGATTATTATTTTATGGCATTCTTTATGTTCTTCAAAAAAAAAATTTTATTTCATTATATCCATCATACGTATCGTGCTGTTTTTCATGAAAGCAAATTATAAAATTTAAAATAAATGAAATGTTTTTACTACGCGAGTATTGGAAGAACTTGTTTTTTTTCAATATCAAAAGCCATGCAATCATTCATAATTACTATTTTTGTTTCTTAAATTCAGTTACGCTGTATTTTCTTTAATAATTCATGCAATAGTTCATAATTATCATTTTTTCTTTTTATATTTTATGTCATGCAGGATTATTTTTAGTTTTAAAGTCATGTTATTATTTTTTTTCCAAATCAAAATTCATGCATTATTATTATTTTTATTTTTCAATTTCAAAGTCACTCAAAAGTTAACAAGTAAAATTAAGACAAACTTATCCTTTTTATATATAATAATCATTACTGTCTATTGCGTTTCAATCATAACTTGATGTTTTATTTTTGATGTTGGGCTAGATATCTTGGTTGACTGAATTTTCTATCACATATCATGCAGATTACATTTCCTTTGTTTTGACAGAGTTTGATGTGCTTTTCGTAGGATGTTGCTGCAAACTCTTTTTCACGAAATCCACAGGTTTTACGCTTAAGATGAGCACTTCTCATGTGCTCAGATAATCTCACCACTTGTTTGTTACAAATTTGACATTCACTTCGAGGTTTTGTATGCATTTTTACATGCCTATTAAGATGATACACATGAACAAATTTTTTTGAACAATACTGGCATTCATATTTAAAATTTATTTCATGTAAAGTTTTGATGTGTAATCTTAATTTTGTTTGCGTGACAAAAACTTCTGAGCACTTGTAACAACTATGAAGTTGTTTGGCCTTTTCGTACGTAGTGACGATTGTCTTATCTTGATAGACATTGACTTTGCATGAATCATTGCAGTTACAAACGAATGGCTCGTAGCTGCCATTCCAATGATTACAGCCAAAATTTATTGCCTCAGCTATATTTCTGGTGGAATTTATTACTGCATGATAAGCTCCAGCTCTGATGAAGAACATGTCTCCTTTTTTTTGTGTGACGATGGTATAAGGTATATCCCACTCATCTAATAATGCTGGAGTCACTAGCAGATTCTTGTGCTTCATTACGTGAAGGCATGCGGTTCCCTTTTTTTTCTTTATATCTTGAAAAACTTTATTTTCCAACTCAGCTCTGAATCGGTAATGTACCACTATCCAGATTTTGACTCCATCTTTCAGTATATTTATACTGCTTAGCCCTCCGTCTTCCTCATGCATTGAAGTATAACTATTTTCCATTCCGATGTAATGCATGGATGTGTTAATGCCTGGCATCTCAGCGTTAATGTCATTTAAACTTATGATTGAATGAATATCTCCTAAAATATTACTATATCCCATTGGCGGATTGGTGATATCTCGAATATAAAATCTTTCCATCTTATAGTTTGTAAAAAATTCATTTACAATTGATGCGGTATGCTTCCATCCCTCATTTTCGTTTTCTTGCGATGGTTCCTTCAATTCGTTAATAACCGATTTATTTTTTCTATTGAATGGACTTCGACTAAGCATCTTACTACAATTTTTATAAATGCCATCATCGATCACTTCTAAATATTCTAAACTACAGCCTTTTTTAAATTGTTGTATATAGTCTTCATAATGAATTTCAGGAAAATTTTCGACGTTTCGAAACTGCAAAGGAAAAATGGAAAACATAATGAATATGACATTTTTATAAGTATATCTAAATATCATAAGAATTTTTCTTTATTCTGTCAAATCATGAAATTTTATTAAATTTCAATGATTTCACGAATCTAGTTAATCTAATTAAAGGATAAGGCTATAGTTCGAAAATGGGAATAGACAAAAATACGTATGAAAGGAGCTATGAACGATGCTTATGAATTTTTTATTATTTTGAATAAATTGAGGAGCGCGCTCGTGCTCCCTCTGGCAAGTATGTCAGAGAGAGCTGCGGCGACAGACTACTCATTATACAGCGCAGTCGACATTCAATAGTTACTTTATTGTACGTATAAGTGGTCAACGTTTATCTTATGCTAAGATTTTGGTTGCGACCATGGCCAATGATCTATCGAGAAAAATGAGACCACATAGAAAAGATGCCTATAGTGTATAATGTCGACAGTCATATAACAATGTACTTGACTATTTTTATTGATTTTAAAGTGCTCTTTAAGAACGTGCTCCAAAGGCTGTTGGACAATTAGATAATTTAAAAATCAAAATCTGATCTCTGATCTGATCTGAGCAACATCTGATAGAACACCAGTTGCCATAAAAAAAATATTTTCACATCTCATTTTAAACGTTTTATTATTTTATTATTTCGCTTGTATACTTTCGCACATATTTGGAGCTCGGTGTATGCTGGAGATAACTGTGTATACGTCTACAATTGAGATACACACACGTGAGGTTATCATTTTATGACAATAAAAATTCGAACCTCAAAGTCCCAATGCAAATCGATAACGAGGTTGAAATAAATCCTATTATAACGCAAATTACTATGCAATAGCACAAGACATTAACAAGCCGAGCTCCGTGCCGCTGACCTACGATGTTCGAATTAGTTTTTTCATATCATTTTGCGTATATAGCTGTGAGCTAATTTTTAAGTTTGGGAAGTCTATAACAAAAAACACTGATGCAAACGCGGCATTAAGTAACTATGACATATATGCATATGACAGAAATATACCTACAGCATATGTTACACATGAGCGCGTCCAGCATAAGTCGGCCAACCCGCACGATTACGGCATTTTTGGCCGAAAGTGTCATATGTTTAGCTCGCTCAGAAACGTTGACCAAGAGTAAAAAAAATAATCCAAACCCATAGATCGATAGATTTTTTCCTCCTCTTTCTAGTGGTGTTATTGAAAAAAATCTTAAAAATTGATTTTGAGGTTAAAACTCGACTTGAATGTTTAAGTCGATTTATAAAAAATATGTATTCTCCAATTTCAAAATAAAGTGCACCAATCGAAAGAGGAGGCCAAAATCTATCGAAAACGATGTTTCTAGGATGGAGAAATGATAAAAAGTATCAAAGATATCGAGATGAATGAGTGCTGGTCGGCGCGCGCGGGCCTCTTTACGGTGTTGCAGCCGTGGCACACGCCCGCCGCCGTGTCTTTCTCTCTTCGACTCGCTCACAATCGCTCAAAAAATTCTGGAAAAATAATTTTAACATGAAAATGCTAATTATAAAAATGTGTTTATGCAGCTGGCCTTCCAGACACAGCGAGTACCATAAATGTACTAGTTGTACATGAAAAGATTTTATAAACATAAATCAACTTACCATTAAAAGTGAGTATGGCTGGTACTTTTTTGGTGCCGTTTGAATAATTTTCACTGCATCCTGAAATGATTTTCCGGTTATCTCAATGGAAATATCATCAACTTTTGGACCTCTTTCCTTTCTGGCAAACATTTTGAAATTGAAGTTGAAAGTGCACGGTTATTTGTTGATGTTCTCGTTCTGAGACTGAGTGCAGACTACAGAGGAATCGCGGTAATGTTAGAGCAGACAATATTGAACTCATTAGGTTGGCACCTCGCGTCGGTATTGGCGCCACAGGAGCTATGCGAAGCACGCCTACAATCAGCGCACCCTTTACTATCAAAACAAAAACGAGTGAAATCTGAGTTGAGATTTTGCGATCGAACTGACTTTGGTTATTTTCGTTCTTTAGCTCGATTTACAGTCAAATTTAACACATTTTTATTATATCGATATCGATATCCGAGATTTCGTTTTATTTAATTAGTGTGTGAATACAATTTCTAATAATGGGAAATCTGAAAAATAAAGGGAAGAAAAAATCCGCAAAAGCAGGTTGGAAAACTAAAGCAAAAAATGCGTAAGTACATATGATGTTCCAATGAAAAGTTCTGTTCATTTGCTTTTGTATAATTGCATTGATTTGAATTGAATTATTTTTTCATTTGCAGACGAACTGGGCGTGAGAATAAATGGCAAACTAACGGGACAATGTCAACATCTTCTGAAAATTTAAGTATGATTTATAATAATTCGCATGTTTCAGTAGTTGAAAATGTAAACAAATTAGATAAAAATGATAACAATTATTTTATAGAAAATAGTTTAATAATCAATGAACGAGAATTGATAATAAGCAACAATTTAAAAAATATTGCCAATGAGTCTCAATTAAATGACCAAAAGAAAATTTTTAATACTCATATTGAAATAAATGATAAATTTAATTTGCATGCTGAACAGAGAGAAATGAAATGGAAATTTATAAAAATACGTATTGCTATGAAAATGAAAAGAAAATAATAGTGACAAAAATTGCATGGAAAATTATAATGAATTCACGGAAAAAAATTTGAAAAATAATATGCATGAAAACAATAAAATACCGGTGCTATGTCAAAATTCAATTTCTGCATGTGATGTTCAAAAAGAGCTTTACACTTTTGATATGCAATCAATAAGTAATATTAATGGCACCAATCTCGATTTCGTTCGTATTGTTATTCATAAAACATGGGACTTCTGTGTGCGAAAAAATTCAACTAGAAGGTGTAAATTTTGTAAATGAAGGTTTAGGAACGCGTTTTTCCTTTAGGTGCAAAAACTGCAATTTTTCATCGTGGATTACCTCAGAGAAAAGAGAAAAACGAGAAATTTCTCTAAATAAATTAAGTTGTTTGGCAAGTATGACAGTTGGAATGGGATATCAAGGGTCAAACGAGTTTTTTGCTGGAATGAATATACCCTTCATGTCTGACAATGCGTACAGAGACCAAAGAAAAAAATTACTACCACTTGTAGAAATGGCATCAAATGATGTGATGCACAATGCTGCCGAAGAGGAAAAGAAAATTGCAATAGCAGAAAATCGTATAGTCAATGGTATTGCACATATTGAAGTTGAAGGTGATGGCGGCTATGGAAAGAGATCCTATAAGAGCGGACGATTTAATTCACTATGTGGTGTTGGAGTTTTGATTGGAACTAAAAAAAAGAAAGTACTCGGTTTGGGAATCAGACATAAGTACTGTTACCTATGTTTGATGGCTGCACAAAAAAAAATGAAAGCCAGACCACACAGATGTTTCCAAAATTGGAAATATTCACAGAGTTCGAGCAGCATGGAAACGAATTGTTTATTGAAATTATTTCAAAAAAGCGTGAAAACGCAAGATCTCATTTACAAAACATTTATAGCTGATGGCGATGCCAGTACATACAATGCACTTGTACATAGTGATGTATATGGAAAACAAGGAGTAAAAGTAGACCGATTATACTGCACGAATCATTTATTCAGAAATTTGTGTAATAAAATTGAAGCCGCGTCGCAATTACCATTACCTAGAGCTCAACTTATTGGAAAAATTATCCCCTTTAGGGATTACGTTAAAAAGTCTGCTTTAAGAATGCGTCGATACATCGAATTTGTTATTAAAAAACGACAGAACGATGACAGTAACTCAGAAGATAACATAAAAGAACTTCGATTAGACATTTTAAATGCTTTGAATCATATATATGGGTCGCATAAGGATTGTAGGAAAAGAGGTTTGGATTGCTCTGCATTGAAGAAAAAAAAAATTATGTTCCAATCTTGAAAAGTTGCAATCTTTTAGAGCCAATTGAAAAAGCTTTAATAAAAATTTCTCTCTTTTCGAAAAGTTTATTGAAAGGTGTGACCACTAATGCATCTGAAAATTTTATGTCTATAATGGCTAAGGTTACTGGTGGCAAAAGAACTTTTCAAGCAGCAAGTGATTCGTATTTTCAGCGAGCTCATTTAGCAGCTATACAATACAATACTGGTAAGGTATTAGGAACAATGAGTAAGTATTTGGATGTAGATTTAAGTATTGCTGAAAAAGTAGAAGAGAAAAGGTTAGCAAAAAATGCCGCAAATGATCAACGAAATAAATCCAATAAAGGCAAAAGGAAAAGGGTTGTATTTTATGACGACGGTAAAGATTACGGAGATAATCATCAGGAACCAGATGCTTCACCTGAAGATTATGCGCAATATAAGGTAGATCATTTTGAAGAATTGTGCAAAGATCGCGATAATCACCTTGAAATAGAAGCAAAAACGACGCAGCAAAGTGAATGTGATGAATGGCACGATAGGCGAAGAAAATTGTTAACAGCTTCAAAATTTGGAAAAATTTGCAAACTGAAAGATACCACTTTACGAGCAAATACTGTAAGAGAAATATTATATCCAGTACAACTAAATCTAGAGCAACTCGACTATGGTTTGAGAATGGAAGCCGCAGCTCGAAAATTATTTAAACAAAAATATAAAGTCGAGGTAGAAAAGGGCGGGTTGTGCATTGATATTCAAGACCCATACTTAGCTGCAAGTCTAGATGGAAAAATAAATATAAATGGAGAGGATGGAGTTGTTGAAATTAAAGCTCCTTTTAGCGCTCAAAAATTAACTCCGTTAAAACCGATTAAAACTCTTGATAATATAAAAATTATCTTTGAAAAAGATAATATAAAAAAGATGAACAGAAAACATGAGTACTACTATCAGGTACAAGGTCAAATGCACATTTCACAAAGAACATTTTTCATGTTTGCTCTGTATACACCTAAAGGAATTTATGTTGTGCGAGAAGAATACAATGAAGAATTTTGGGAAATTGAGATGAAACCAAAATTGAAAACATTTTATTATGATTGCTTGCTTCCTGAAATATTAGATGGTAGGGTATGCAGGAATATGCCCATAAGAGAACCGCAAGCCGTTTTGGATGCAATAGCAGCTGCGGAAGAGAAAAAAAAGAAAAAAAGAAAATTGAATGAAAACGAAACTGTTCCCGTCAAAAAGTCAAAGCGGAATAGTAAAATAATCGATATTACAATTCCAGTAGATAAAGAAATAATATCTAAAACGGATGAAGTTGTAGAGAAGCAACCTCAAATATCAGTTACAGAAATAAATGAAATGGTAAAAAACAAAAAAAAGTTTCTAAAAATTGGAAAAAATTGCAGTCCTATTTTCAACGGAAACGAAAAAATTTCAAATTTACAAGAAGCTTTGAGCACATTAATGATAATTTCAAGGTTAAAAAAGAATTTGCAAGTGAACGTATGATGTTGAAAATGAGGCAAATAGCAATAATGACTTGACGTTCATTGATTTAACTACTCCTGAATTTACTGAAGATTTTAATGAATTGCAGAATCACGGGAAAGATGTTTACCCTGGATCGGAGTAGACTGAAATTGATGCATGAAATATTCGTGTAGAAATACTTACTTATGGGTCCATCAGCTTGCATAACGTCTTCAAAAAGAATTTCTTGAGCTGGTTTTTCATCGTTTTCTCCAGTCTTTTGGGTTTCGTACCTGCCTAAGTATTCGACAATGGTGGTCTTCTGAATGATTAAGTCAAAAGGCACAAAATTCTGACTCTCCTTCGCGATAGTCATTTGTGCTGATTTAACTTGGCCTCCATCGATATGCATAATCTAAAAAAAACAAAGTATTTGCATGCAATTAATTAACTATAATATTAAGAATATAATTAAATTCAGAAATATGATTTAAAATTTACCTCATTTATTTTAATATTTGGTGAGTGGCGATTAATGAGCGGATCATCCCAGATGCAGACCATCAGCTTCTTGTTTGATCCATTATTCAAAACGAATTTATAACAAACTATACTTCTTTTTGGCCAACTATGGAGGTTCCATAAATTTCACAAACGTAGCCAATGATTTCTCTGTTCAAAATCAAAAATCATAATACTTAATTTTATTCATATATATCACGTACAAATGATAATAAAAAATATTAATTAGTTTTCTCTATTGTTTAAAAAATTATTCTACTTCCGCCGTCTGGTCTCAGTCCACTAAATGGTCAAACGTACTGTTCTCTGATAGATCCATGGTTAGGTTAACCTGTAACAAAAAAACATTGTTCAAAATGTTATTATTTCTATCTATTAAAATGTAGGAAAATGAAAAATATTAGGATCTACAATGATAATACACTTACCGAATGATAGTATTAAATTGAGAAATTCGATTGCGTAGAAATCTTGGAAGATTTTAGATGATAACGACTAATTGTTATATGAAACTCCAGTCTTCAGATGTTAACGCGCCAACAGCTAGAGGCAAAAAGGACGATTATGTGCATAATTTCTTTGATTTCACTTCCGATGCAGATGCCGCTACTTTCGTATAATTCGCGTGCAGATTTCTCAAGTCACAATTGAACACTGTTGCAGACAACCCATCTAGATACGTATTCAAATCACACCGCGTCAACCAATCAAAGAGCCGTTTTAAAATGCTTCGTTTTTTAATTTAATCATTACATTTCCAAATGAGGAAGGCTTTGACAACGACTTGATGATACATTAAAAATTGAATGTTAATGTCATTCAATTAATATGGATTACTAATAAAATGGTCATTTCAAACAAAGAATTAATGATAAGGGAATATTCTTAACAATAAAGTACAAATGAGGAACTAATGAAAATTAATTGGGAATGTTTTGAAATGTTTTGAAGGAGAGTAATCCTGGCAAGTTATGCTAGTCCTGTTAATGTATCATTTAACATCAATACTTGCCCATAGAAAAATTTTACACAATTTTACTGTAAAATTGTTTAACAAACTTGCAACAATACATGAATATATAAATAAAATCTAATTTTCCAATTATTTTCAGGTAGTATGAGTAATAAACTCAATAAAAAAATGCACTTCTAATGATTTATTTAAAATAAGTACATTAACTTATTTACCAGGTGCGATGAATGTTTCAAGTATATTATTACATATATTTTTACTTGCAATTTCAATACATGAGAATTATAAAATGAAAGATGATTGTTATGATCAAATATTTGATTTATATGAAAGCTATAATAAATGATGTTTTTTTCAAAGTTGAATGTAATTATTAAGTGATCAGGACAAAAGGGGGCCTGTATGATTGACACATAATCATTCAGCATTATATTCCAATTCAAAATTGTTGGGAGAGCCTTTCTCAACAGCGCAATCAGCGCGGGGTCCTCTCACCTCCCTGTGTTCCCCCAGGCGAAGCAAGCGCGTAGATACGTGATTGATGCGGCGCACATCCTACGCGCATGTCTCCGCCTGTCCGGCTGCGGCGCCTCACTTGTAATCCAGCCTCAGCTGCCTACACATTGTTTGCCTCGAGCACTACATACCCTTTTGTTTCTTTTGTTAGCTAAACGCATAAATATAGATAACCACATTCGAGAATAGAGTCATAGAGTATATATAAATAAAGTTTCATTGTGTCTCTATATATAAATCAGTGCTTCCACTTTTATTTATATCCTGCTCCACTCAAATTGCTCGCGATTCAACATCAACTCCAACAAAAATGTACAACATAATTGGTCTGGAACATATAAATCACCTGTCGGTACCTTTTTTTCTTTCTCACATTTGCGTTCAAGTGCCAATCCATAAAACACAATAGTCCTAAAACTCTAAATATAAATATGAATTTTTCTTTTAAACAATGTATTTTTTGAAAAACAAAACACTTTAGCCTTCTTATTTTTTTATACACTTACAAATTTGATGAATTAAGACTGGGCAGGTGTGAATAAGTGACGATAATGTAGAATTTTATTGTTTAATGAATATTTGAGGAAATATAAAATTATTATATTGTTTTATTTTACACTGAACACTATCAGTCACAAATACATAAAATTACAATCATCACTGAAATTAGTTAGTGTCATTGTATCATAATAATATATAATAGAATGAAAAGTAATAAACTATAGAGTTTAAAAGTGAAATTAAATTGATGAATGTAAAGTATAAACTAAAGTGTCAAACTAACTCGTTAAGTGAACACTCAATTGTGTCTATTTGGCCTTCTTGCTCCACTGAGCAACGTAGCGATACTACACTGTATCCTGCTGTGGTCTCTTTGAATTGCAGTAGAGTCTCTGCAAATTAATTTACATGGATTTGAAAAAACAAAATTTAACATAAACATAATTTATAATATCTCTTTTCAAAATTTTAGAGGTAGAACTTCAATTTAATTTACAATGATGAAATTATAACTTACTGTCATGACCTAAGTGTCCTTCAGCAATCACTGGTGTAGTCCGCTGGAAATGAATAGGAGCGTATTCAGATACAATTACAGGTATTTTGAATCGCCCATCTGTAATTGTACCAAACCATAGGTACCATCCCCATACCTATTATGCACAGGTACAACTTGATCTTTGATGTAGCCTCTTATACCTGTAAAACATTCAACAATCAAATTATAAAAATTAAGTGTATATAAATTAATTAAAAAATTATATATATATTATATAAAATTACTTACGAATGATTCCATTGGCATCCATAATGTCCTCAAGCACCACCTCTCTTGGTTCAGGAGGATGTTGGAACAATGGCAATTGGTCATAGTGACCAATGAAGTTAATTGATGTGTGCCATCGCACAGTTAGATTGAATGGCACGAAATGATCTCTCACAGGCAACAGCTGGCTCCGAACGCTTCCACCAGTTATGTGGACAATCTGAAACATAATTAAATAATTAAACAATAATTTAAAAATTTAAACAATAGTTAATAATATATATATAATTTTGTTATAAATTGACTTTGTTAAAAAAATCATAGTTAATGTTACCTTATGAAGCTCTGTAATTGGTAACCAACGATTAATCAGTTGGTCTTCCCAAATCAAGCAGATTAATCGTTAATTACAGCCGCTATTAAAAATGAATTTGAATAATTTGTACTCATTTCTCTGGCCAACGTCCTTAGTTTGGTGAATTTCGCATATGTAGCCAATTACGTCTCTACAAAAAAATTAGATAACATTATTTACTATTATTTGTAATTTTTTTTATATAATATAATAATATATATTGTTTAAGAAGGCATATTTACCCCGCGTTGTCTCCGTCTTGTAGGCTATCGAAAGTATAATTGTTTCTGAGACGATCCATTTTTTAGGGTGAATTTCTATAAACTGTAACAAAAAAACATATTTCAAAATTATTATTATTATTATTGGATAAATTATTACTATTAAATTATTATTTTAGCTCAGAATAACAATGAACTTACCGAATGTTAGAGTCAAATGTATACTGATATTATAATATATGATTGCGATCTTAACCCTTGAAAGGTTCGTGACGGTTCAATCGCAGCCGGTAGGGGTCACTCGCTGACTTTAGTTGTCTAGTCTAGTCAAAAGTCAGTCGACCAATCAGAGGCCGAATAGATTGGCTTCAGTTTTACGCGCATCATTATTTTAAGGTGGTGCCCAAGCCAGACTCACGATATGTTGCGTACCGTACTCTGTCGATAATACAGTTCAAAAAAATGTATCGCTAAAAAAAACAACAGATGGCGCTCTCAGTACTACTTTATTATTGAACGATTTAATATTCTGCAACTCATGAACTCAATAAATGGCGCTACTAGTGGTGATACATATTTTTTTTATGTCAACCAAACTAGACCAAACTAGATATGAAAATTAATGACCTACAAATAAATTAAAACAATTTCCATCATGATTACTAATTAAATTCAAGACGAAACATTTATATGATGAAAAACAAAAAACTGAATAGAAGATGAGGTTATGTTCATTTTTTAACAAAATAAAATTTTTATATTTTTCATCACGACTGACATGCCATTACATGCTCTCAGAAATAAATTTTAATTTTCTTTTTCTTTATTATAAATTCATTATATTATAATTCGAATTATTCATGCATTAAAAATTAATTATTATTTCAAATCATTATTTCCAATCAATTTCATCAAAAACGTTTATAAATTACTAATAGCTTTATGTTTGCCATCATTGCATTATTATTTTTATAATTTTTCATTAGTCCATGCATTATTCGTTATTCATAAATTTTTGATTTCAATAAATTTTTCATCATGATCAGTGATAGCCTCTTGTTTAAACATTTGATTTGTTGAATTACTTCCATTATTTCAAATCATGCTGTCATTATATAATGCATCAAAATTTGTGAAATGACATTTATAGACGATATAATAAGCCAAAGAAACATGCAAATTTAAATCTTATAAATTGACTTATGTTGTCTCCCGTAAGGTAAAAATGAAGATTATTTTCACAGGCTAAATAAATTCCAATGTTAAAAATGGTGCATGCAAAACAATTGTTTATTCCTGATGTCATAATGTAACAAAAGTATCTACCTTAAATTAAATGAAAATAATCCAGTATTCTTGAGAGGTAAAGTTAACAAAAAAAAACATAACCTCTTTGAAATGTAAAAGAGAGGATAACTTGTTCCATTCATTTTTTCTCCGTGTTGAATAAGATGACAATAGTACTGTCAAATGAAAGTCAAAACTATAAAAACACACGTAGATTATGACAGCTGCAAACTATTACACTAAGTAAACAGTAGACGCTACGACATGTAGAAGAAAAATTATGAGTAGTAGCAGACCATCCTAACACATGAAATGAGATACCCTACCAGACCGGGATTATAACCAATGCGCTACATATCTCGCTGCGGTAGGCAAAACCCCTTCAATTTAACTATTTTTGATAGCCGGAAGTTATACTAAATTGGCCCTGTGTACTCATCGTCACAACTCGACTATTTTACAAATTTTGTAAATGGTGAGACTTCGTTTCCGATGTCGTAGCCACTCATATCCTGCAAGAAAGGATCGAAAAAGAGACGCTGCATATACCGTCCCGGTAGGCTATGATACTACTATTATTCATTTTTAATAGCAGGAAAAATTACTTAACTGATCTTAAGTAATCTTTAGTCACAACTCGACTATGAAATTTAAAAATTTTTGGGACTTTTTTTTCGACGTCGTAGCCGCTCCTTACCCTAAGAACGGGATCAAAAACGAGGCACTGCATATCCCGCTGCGGTAGGCTAGAGGTCTACAATTTATTGATTCTTGATAACAGAAAATAATAAAAAACTACCCTAAGTTCAACTGGTCAGCAACATGAAAATTTTCATTTTTTAGTTAAAATAGCAAATACTAAACTGCAATGCAGGCTTAACTCTTTCTCATTACAAGTAAGAAAAGTTCAGGCAGAGTTTCCTTTACCGATTTAATTTCGAGTAATCCGGGTGAAGTTACGTTTTTCAACGCTTTTCTTGCCTTACGAACAGTTTGTGTAGCTCCTGCCTGAATTATCTAGGTGTTTTTTCGAGTATGACGTGGATGATTATGGAAGGTGACAATTTATTATTTATTGAAAAAGTTTTAATCAATATATTTTTAATTTTATTTATATTTATCATCATAAGTTCTATATTGGTTCAATTAATAATACAGCATTTTCTACCTTCTTTTATCTCATGGTTCAATGAATCTGTAAAGTATATTGAAAAAATTTAATTTAGTATTGAAACAAGTAAGTAAGCCAGTAAATTCGTACCGAATTTATTAAACTCCAACTGATGATGAATTTTTGTGTGCCAATGGGTCATTTCCTAAGCTGAAAATAAATATTCAATAATCTATTGTCATATTACAAAATGGTCTCGATCGATATCTGGAAAAAAACATTAATCATGGGGCTATCTGTAAAAAAGTAATGTTACTAATGGCTTATCACTAAAAAACTTGACGTTTATGTATATTTCCATATTCATTTTTTTCAGAGTCTATTTAAATTCATCAGATATTTATTGATTATTATTTTATGGCATTCTTTAGTTCTTCAAAAAAAAAATTTATTTCATTATAGCCATCATACGTATCGTGCTGTTTTTCATGAAGCAAATTATAAAATTTAAAATAAATGAAATGTTTTTACTACGCGATATTGGAAGAACTTGTTTTTTTTCAATATCAAAAGCCATGCAATCATTCATAATACTATTTTTGTTTCTTAAATTCAGTTACGCTGTATTTCTTTAATAATTCATGCAATAGTTCATAATTATCATTTTTTCTTTTATAATTTTAGTCATGCAGGATTATTTTAGTTTTAAAGTCATGTTATTATTTTTTTCCAAATCAAAATTCATGCATTATTATTATTTTTATTTTCAATTTCAAAGTCACTCAAAAGTTAACAAGTAAAATTAAGACAAACTTATCCTTTTTAATATAATAAGAATTTACTGTCTATTGCGTTTTCAATCATAACTTGATGTTTTTATTTTTGATGTTGGGCTAGATATCTTGTTGACTGAATTTTCTATCACATATCATGCAGATTACATTTCCTTTGTTTTGACAGAGTTTGATGTGCTTTTCGTAGGATGTTGCTGCAAACTCTTTTTCACGAAAATCCACAGGTTTTACGCTTAAGGATGAGCACTTCTCATGTGCTCAGATAATCTCACCACTTGTTTGTTACAAATTTGACATTCACGTTCGAGTTTGTATGCATTTTTAACATGCCTATTAAGATGATACACATGAACAAATTTTTTTGAACAATACTGGCATTCATATTTAAAATTTATTTCATGTAAAGTTTTGATGTGTAATCTTAATTTGTTTCGTGACAAAAACTTCTGAGCACTTGTAACAACTATGAAGTTGTTTGGCCTTTTTCGTACGTAGTGACGATTGTCTTATCTTGATAGACATTGACTTTGCATGAATCATTGCAGTTACAAACGAATGGCTCGTAGCTGCCATTCCAATGATTACAGCCAAAATTTATTGCCTCAGCTATATTTCTGGTGGAATTTATTACTGCATGATAAGCTCCAGCTCTGATGAAGAACATGTCTCCTTTTTTTTGTGTGACGATGGTATAAGGTATATCCCACTCATCTAATAATGCTGGAGTCACTAGCAGATTCTTGTGCTTCATTACGTGAAGGCATGCGGTTCCCTTTTTTTTCTTTATAGCTTGAAAAACTTTATTTTCCAACTCAGCTCTGAATCGGTAATGTACCACTATCCAGATTTTGACTCCATCTTTCAGTATATTTATACTGCTTAGGCCTCCGTCTTCCTCATGCATTGAAGTATAACTATTTTCCATTCCGATGTAATGCATGGATGTGTTAATGCCTGGCATCTCAGCGTTATTATCATTTAAACTTATGATTGAATGAATATCTCCTAAAATATTACTATATCCCATTGGCGGATTGGTGATATCTCGAATATAAAATCTTTCCATCTTATAGTTTGTAAAAAATTCATTTACAATTGATGCGGTATGCTTCCATCCCTCATTTTCGTTTTCTTGCGATGGTTCCTTCAATTCGTTAATAACCGATTTATTTTTTCTATTGAATGGACTTCGACTAAGCATCTTACTACAATTTTTATAAATGCCATCATCGATCACTTCTAAATATTCTAAACTACAGCCTTTTTTAAATTGTTGTATATAGTCTTCATAATGAATTTCAGGAAAATTTTCGACGTTTCGAAACTGCAAAGGAAAAATGGAAAACATAATGAATATGACATTTTTATAAGTATATCTAAATATCATAAGAATTTTTCTTTATTCTGTCAAATCATGAAATTTTATTAAATTTCAATGATTTCACGAATCTAGTTAATCTAATTAAAGGATAAGGCTATAGTTCGAAAATGGGAATAGACAAAAATACGTATGAAAGGAGCTATGAACGATGCTTATGAATTTTTTATTATTTTGAATAAATTGAGGAGCGCGCTCGTGCTCCCTCTGGCAAGTATGTCAGAGAGAGCTGCGGCGACAGACTACTCATTATACAGCGCAGTCGACATTCAATAGTTACTTTATTGTACGTATAAGTGGTCAACGTTTATCTTATGCTAAGATTTTGGTTGCGACCATGGCCAATGATCTATCGAGAAAAATGAGACCACATAGAAAAGATGCCTATAGTGTATAATGTCGACAGTCATATAACAATGTACTTGACTATTTTTATGATTTTAAAGTGCTCTTTAAGAACGTGCTCCAAAGGCTGTTGGACAATTAGATAATTTAAAAATCAAAATCTGATCTCTGATCTGATCTGAGCAACATCTGATAGAACACCAGTTGCCATAAAAAAAATATTTTCACATCTCATTTTAAACGTTTTATTATTTTATTATTTCGCTTGTATACTTTCGCACATATTTGGAGCTCGGTGTATGCTGGAGATAACTGTGTATACGTCTACAATTGAGATACACACACGTGAGGTTATCATTTTATGACAATAAAAATTCGAACCTCAAAGTCCCAATGCAAATCGATAACGAGGTTGAAATAAATCCTATTATAACGCAAATTACTATGCAATAGCACAAGACATTAACAAGCCGAGCTCCGTGCCGCTGACCTACGATGTTCGAATTAGTTTTTTCATATCATTTTGCGTATATAGCTGTGAGCTAATTTTTAAGTTTGGGAAGTCTATAACAAAAAACACTGATGCAAACGCGGCATTAAGTAACTATGACATAATATGCATATGACAGAAATATACCTACAGCATATGTTACACATGAGCGCGTCCAGCATAAGTCGGCCAACCCGCACGATTACGGCATTTTTGGCCGAAAGTGTCATATGTTTAGCTCGCTCAGAAACGTTGACCAAGAGTAAAAAAAATAATCCAAACCCATAGATCGATAGATTTTTTCCTCCTCTTTCTAGTGGTGTTATTGAAAAAAATCTTAAAAATTGATTTTGAGGTTAAAACTCGACTTGAATGTTTAAGTCGATTTATAAAAAATATGTATTCTCCAATTTCAAAATAAAGTGCACCAATCGAAAGAGGAGGCCAAAATCTATCGAAAACGATGTTTTCTAGGATGGAGAAATGATAAAAAGTATCAAAGATATCGAGATGAATGAGTGCTGGTCGGCGCGCGCGGGCCTCTTTACGGTGTTGCAGCCGTGCACACGCCCGCCGCCGTGTCTTTCTCTCTTCGACTCGCTCACAATCGCTCAAAAAATTCTGGAAAAATAATTTTAACATGAAAATGCTAATTATAAAAATGTGTTTATGCAGCTGGCCTTCCAGACACAGCGAGTACCATAAATGTACTAGTTGTACATGAAAAGATTTTATAAACATAAATCAACTTACCATTAAAAGTGAGTATGGCTGGTACTTTTTTGGTGCCGTTTGAATAATTTTCACTGCATCCTGAAATGATTTTCCGGTTATCTCAATGGAAATATCATCAACTTTTGGACCTCTTTCCTTTCTGGCAAACATTTTGAAATTGAAGTTGAAAGTGCACGGTTATTTGTTGATGTTCTCGTTCTGAGACTGAGTGCAGACTACAGAGGAATCGCGGTAATGTTAGAGCAGACAATATTGAACTCATTAGGTTGGCACCTCGCGTCGGTATTGGCGCCACAGGAGCTATGCGAAGCACGCCTACAATCAGCGCACCCTTTACTATCAAAACAAAAACGAGTGAAATCTGAGTTGAGATTTTGCGATCGAACTGACTTTGGTTATTTTCGTTCTTTAGCTCGATTTACAGTCAAATTTAACACATTTTTTATATCGATATCGATATCCGAGATTTCGTTTTATTTAATTAGTGTGTGAATACAATTTCTAATAATGGGAAATCTGAAAAATAAAGGGAAGAAAAAATCCGCAAAAGCAGGTTGGAAAACTAAAGCAAAAAATGCGTAAGTACATATGATGTTCCAATGAAAAGTTCTGTTCATTTGCTTTTGTATAATTGCATTGATTTGAATTGAATTATTTTTTCATTTGCAGACGAACTGGGCGTGAGAATAAATGGCAAACTAACGGGACAATGTCAACATCTTCTGAAAATTTAAGTATGATTTATAATAATTCGCATGTTTCAGTAGTTGAAAATGTAAACAAATTAGATAAAAATGATAACAATTATTTTATAGAAAATAGTTTAATAATCAATGAACGAGAATTGATAATAAGCAACAATTTAAAAAATATTGCCAATGAGTCTCAATTAAATGACCAAAAGAAAATTTTTAATACTCATATTGAAATAAATGATAAATTTAATTTGCATGCTGAACAGAGAGAAAATGAAATGGAAATTTATAAAAATACGTATTGCTATGAAAATGAAAAAGAAAATAATAGTGACAAAAATTGCATGGAAAATTATAATGAATTCACGGAAAAAAATTTGAAAAATAATATGCATGAAAACAATAAAATACCGGTGCTATGTCAAAATTCAATTTCTGCATGTGATGTTCAAAAAGAGCTTTACACTTTTGATATGCAATCAATAAGTAATATTAATGGCACCAATCTCGATTTCGTTCGTATTGTTATTCATAAAACATGGGACTTCTGTGTGCGAAAAAATTCAACTAGAAGGTGTAAATTTTGTAAATGAAGGTTTAGGAACGCGTTTTTCCTTTAGGTGCAAAAACTGCAATTTTTCATCGTGGATTACCTCAGAGAAAAGAGAAAAACGAGAAATTTCTCTAAATAAATTAAGTTGTTTGGCAAGTATGACAGTTGGAATGGGATATCAAGGGTCAAACGAGTTTTTTGCTGGAATGAATACCCTTCATGTCTGACAATGCGTACAGAGACCAAAGAAAAAAATTACTACCACTTGTAGAAATGGCATCAAATGATGTGATGCACAATGCTGCCGAAGAGGAAAAGAAATTGCAATAGCAGAAAATCGTATAGTCAATGGTATTGCACATATTGAAGTTGAAGGTGATGGCGGCTATGGAAAGAGATCCTATAAGAGCGGACGATTTAATTCACTATGTGGTGTTGGAGTTTTGATTGGAACTAAAAAAAAGAAAGTACTCGGTTTGGGAATCAGACATAAGTACTGTTACCTATGTTTGATGGCTGCACAAAAAAAAATGAAGCCAGACCACACAGATGTTTCCAAAATTGGAAATATTCACAGAGTTCGAGCAGCATGGAAACGAATTGTTTATTGAAATTATTTCAAAAAAGCGTGAAAACGCAAGATCTCATTTACAAAACATTTATAGCTGATGGCGATGCCAGTACATACAATGCACTTGTACATAGTGATGTATATGGAAAACAAGGAGTAAAAGTAGACCGATTATACTGCACGAATCATTTATTCAGAAATTTGTGTAATAAAATTGAAGCCGCGTCGCAATTACCATTACCTAGAGCTCAACTTATTGGAAAAATTATCCCCTTTAGGGATTACGTTAAAAAGTCTGCTTTAAGAATGCGTCGATACATCGAATTTGTTATTAAAAAACGACAGAACGATGACAGTAACTCAGAAGATAACATAAAAGAACTTCGATTAGACATTTTAAATGCTTTGAATCATATATATGGGTCGCATAAGGATTGTAGGAAAAGAGGTTTGGATTGCTCTGCATTGAAGAAAGAAAAAAATTATGTTCCAATCTTGAAAAGTTGCAATCTTTTAGAGCCAATTGAAAAAGCTTTAATAAAAATTTCTCTCTTTTCGAAAAGTTTATTGAAAGGTGTGACCACTAATGCATCTGAAAATTTTATGTCTATAATGGCTAAGGTTACTGGTGGCAAAAGAACTTTTCAAGCAGCAAGTGATTCGTATTTTCAGCGAGCTCATTTAGCAGCTATACAATACAATACTGGTAAGGTATTAGGAACAATGAGTAAGTATTTGGATGTAGATTTAAGTATTGCTGAAAAAGTAGAAGAGAAAAGGTTAGCAAAAAATGCCGCAAATGATCAACGAAATAAATCCAATAAAGGCAAAAGGAAAAGGGTTGTATTTTATGACGACGGTAAAGATTACGGAGATAATCATCAGGAACCAGATGCTTCACCTGAAGATTATGCGCAATAGGTAGATCATTTTGAAGAATTGTGCAAAGATCGCGATAATCACCTTGAAATAGAAGCAAAAACGACGCAGCAAAGTGAATGTGATGAATGGCACGATAGGCGAAGAAAATTGTTAACAGCTTCAAAATTTGGAAAAATTTGCAAACTGAAAGATACCACTTTACGAGCAAATACTGTAAGAGAAATATTATATCCAGTACAACTAAATCTAGAGCAACTCGACTATGGTTTGAGAATGGAAGCCGCAGCTCGAAAATTATTTAAACAAAAATATAAAGTCGAGGTAGAAAAGGGCGGGTTGTGCATTGATATTCAAGACCCATACTTAGCTGCAAGTCTAGATGGAAAAATAAATATAAATGGAGAGGATGGAGTTGTTGAAATTAAAGCTCCTTTTAGCGCTCAAAAATTAACTCCGTTAAAACGATTAAAACTCTTGATAATATAAAAATTATCTTTGAAAAAGATAATATAAAAAAGATGAACAGAAAACATGAGTACTACTATCAGGTACAAGGTCAAATGCACATTTCACAAAGAACATTTTCATGTTTGCTCTGTATACACCTAAAGGAATTTATGTTGTGCGAGAAGAATACAATGAAGAATTTTGGGAAATTGAGATGAAACCAAAATTGAAAACATTTTATTATGATTGCTTGCTTCCTGAAATATTAGATGGTAGGGTATGCAGGAATATGCCCATAAGAGAACCGCAAGCCGTTTTGGATGCAATAGCAGCTGCGGAAGAGAAAAAAAAGAAAAAAAGAAAATTGAATGAAAACGAAACTGTTCCCGTCAAAAAGTCAAAGCGGAATAGTAAAATAATCGATATTACAATTCCAGTAGATAAAGAAATAATATCTAAAACGGATGAAGTTGTAGAGAAGCAACCTCAAATATCAGTTACAGAAATAAATGAAATGGTAAAAAACAAAAAAAAAGTTTCTAAAAATTGGAAAAAATTGCAGTCCTATTTTCAACGGAAACGAAAAAATTTCAAATTTACAAGAAGCTTTGAGCACATTAATGATAATTTCAAGGTTAAAAAAGAATTTGCAAGTGAACGTATGATTTGTGAAAATGAGGCAATAGCAATAATGACTTGACGTTCATTGATTTAACTACTCCTGAATTTACTGAAGATTTTAATGAATTGCAGAATCACGGGAAAGATGTTTACCCTGGATCGGAGTACGTGCTCGAGCAATGCCCAGTTTAGAAAATTACAATATGAATGACCGCGAAGACCTTAACTTGATAAATATATTAAATTATCAAATCGATCGTGACAGAGTATGAGAATATTAAAGGCGAACGAAATTTGTTAATTGATGATGATATTGAACTCTTCATGCAAATACTTCGTCGATTTCGACCCGATTATGAAATATTGGAAGTTCAATATTTTAATCACCAACATTTATTACGTCCATCAACAACAAGGAGAGATTTGCAAATTATTGGCGGTTTTGGTTTCGAGCATTGGATTTGCATACACTACAATGGAGAAGATCTTAAAATATGACAGTTTGAATAGACCAGAAATTATACTATTTACTTCATTAGAGAGGCACTATTTGCACAAACGATATCCAAGTATCAAAGAAGAAAATTACTTGATTATGCCAGTAACGCGGCAACCTGATACCGTCTCTTGCGGAGTTTACAGTGCAGCCTTTGCGACAGAAATAGCAATGGAAGCCGATCTAGCATACGTGAAGTACTCGCAAGATGTCAGAAAAATGAGAAACCATTTCGTGAATATTATTAGGACTGAAAATATCACTCTCTTTCCGCGAACCGCGACTTATAAAACCAAGTAACTCACGCATGCATGTAAAAACTTTTACTTAGAACTTCATGTTGTGATTCATAGTTTGTAGTTTTAAAAAGAAATTTGATATTTAAATCGTTGAAAATCCATATATTTTCAAAAATGCAATTAATACTGCATATGCAACAATTCAATTTTGCACCAAAAAAAATGTATTTAAA
Organism: Trichogramma dendrolimi; assembly: GCA_034770305.1. NCBI lineage: Eukaryota > Metazoa > Arthropoda > Insecta > Hymenoptera > Trichogrammatidae > Trichogramma > Trichogramma dendrolimi. Next base: position 152,584 of record JAPMIB010000201.1, read on the forward strand.
AATTTAATGTTAAACATTAATTCTTACAGATTAAGATTATTTAATATTCTCCCTTACTTGAAGATTTTAATTACTGCGCCATATTATTACATTTATGAAATATGAAAGCCAATCATACTACTTCAAGGTCATATGGAGATTTTAGAAATTTTTCCAAGTGAGTATAAAATCATTAATTATTAAATTTTTCTACGAATAACGAATACTGTTCATAAATTTAATCTTACAGGACCTATCATTGTCACTGCAAATGAGAAGAATTCATGTGACTATGTTTTGAATGTTGAAAATAAGCTGTGATATTATCTGAATTAATTATTGTTATCAAAATTATATTATGCTTTAATTAAATTAAATTTAATTCTTTAATTAAACGTAAGATTTTTTATTAAAACGATCATAGAAGTTACAAAACCTGAAACGAGGCACTCGGGTACTTCTTGATAGGGAATCACCTCATGACTCCAGATGGGGAACATTTCAATTTCGTATAATGCTTTCTCTTTTGTGTAACGAATCGTATTGATTATGTAAAGGAGTCCGTATCTCGTCATGTACTTATGGTTCGTAGTCTCATGGATAACTGATGAGATTATTATCTAATTGTATTAAAATAATTATTTTAACATTTATATACTTGATAAAAAAATGAATATCACTCAACAGTATTTTTATCCCCTTACGAAAAAAATGTAGGGAAAAGTCCTGGAGGAATTCCCCCAGAAAATCCCCGAGGAAATCCTCAGGGAGTCCTGAGGGAGTTCTGAGGGTATTTTCTCGGGGTAAATTCGGACCACACAAATTCTGCAGGATTTCTTGCAGAAATAATAATGATGGTTACGAATCGAGCTTCCCCGAACAAAATTTTAATGATTTCGGCCACAGATAAATTCGTCAAATATTCAACAGTAACGTAAATCAAGCATAACATGCACAAAATTTTCACGCTTGTTTGCCGGTATTCCTACCAAAATTATGCTTTGATTCTGAAGGATTCGTGCGGGAAATTTCCGTTGTTTTGCCGGTTCCCGACACGCTTTTTTGAAAGTTACCTACAGAAAGTTTCTGTTTTTTTTTAACGGGATATATACCCATAGAAATTTCGCGGTTTTCTGATGAATTACCCATAGGTTTTTCTCGCTTACCTTAAGGATTACTCACAGGAATTTTGGGCTTACCTTGCAGATTCCCCACAGGAACTCCGCACTTACCTCAAGGATTGCCCATAGGAACTCCGCGCTTACCTCAAGGATTACCCACAGAAATATTTCGCTTACCTAAAGGATTACCCACAGGTATTCCTCTCTTACCACAAGGATTCCCCACAGAAATTTTTCGCTTACTTCAAGGATTTCCCACAGGAATTTCGCGTTTATCTCAGGGATTACCATAGGTATTCCTCGCTCACCTCAAGGATTACCTACAGGAAAATTACATTTTTCTAAAGGCTTTTTACAAGAAATTCACTTGTTTTTTTTAACGGGATATATACCCATAGAAATTTCGCGGTTTTCTGATGAATTACCCATAGGTTTTTCCGCTTACCTTAAGGATTACTCACAGGAATTTTGGGCTTACCTTGCCCACAGGAACTCCGCACTTACCTCAAGGATTGCCCATAGGAACTCCGCGCTTACCTCAAGGATTACCCACAAAATATTTCGCTTACCTAAAGGATTACCCACAGGTATTCCTCTCTTACCACAAGGATTCCCCACAGAAATTTTTGCTTACTTCAAGGATTTCCCACAGGAATTTCGCGCTTATCTCAGGGATTACCATAGGTATTCCTCGCTCACCTCAAGGATTACCTACAGGAAAATTACATTTTTCTAAAGGCTTTTTACAAGAAATTCACTTGTTTTTTTTAACGGGATATATACCCATAGAAATTTCGCGGTTTTCTGATGAATTACCCATAGGTTTTTCTCGCTTACCTTAAGGATTACTCACAGGAATTTTGGGCTTACCTTGCCCACAGGAACTCCGCACTTACCTCAAGGATTGCCCATAGGAACTCCGCGCTTACCTCAAGGATTACCCACAGAAATATTTCGCTTACCTAAAGGATTACCCACAGGTATTCCTCTCTTACCACAAGGATTCCCCACAGAAATTTTTTGCTTACTTCAAGGATTTCCCACAGGAATTTCGCGCTTATCTCAGGGATTACCATAGGTATTCCTCGCTCACCTCAAGGATTACCTACAGGAAAATTACATTTTTCTAAAGGCTTTTTACAAGAAATTCACTTGTTTTTTTTAACGGGATATAACCCATAGAAATTTCGCGGTTTTCTGATGAATTACCCATAGGTTTTTCTCGCTTACCTTAAGGATTACTCACAGGAATTTTGGGCTTACCTTGCAGATTCCCCACAGGAACTCCGCACTTACCTCAAGGATTGCCCATAGGAACTCCGCGCTTACCTCAAGGATTACCCACAGAAATATTTCGCTTACCTAAAGGATTACCCACAGGTATTCCTCTCTTACCACAAGGATTCCCCACAGAAATTTTTTGCTTACTTCAAGGATTTCCCACAGGAATTTCGCGCTTATCTCAGGGATTACCATAGGTATTCCTCGCTCACCTCAAGGATTACCTACAGGAAAATTACATTTTTCTAAAGGCTTTTTACAAGAAATTCACTTTGTTCTATAGGATTCCTAAAGGAAATTGACTCTTTTTTAAAGTATTCTTACAGAGAATTGATTCTTTTCTCCAGAATTCTTTCAGGAATTTTTCGCATATCTCTAGGATGACTTACAAGAATTTCGCACATACCTCAAGGATTCCTACAGGAAAATTACTATTTTAAAGTATTTACAGGAAATCTATGGTTCTGAAGCATTCCTACAAGCATTATGCTCTTACTTTATGGATTATCCCACAGGAATATTCCGCTTACCTCAAGGATTACCCAAAATAATTTCGCGCTTACTTGAAGAATTACCCGCCGGAATTTCCTCGCTTACCTCAAGGATTACCCACAGGAATTTTGCGCTTACCTCAAGGATTACCCATAGGTATTTTCTTGCTTACCTCAAGGATTACCCATAGGTATTCCCAGCTTACCTCAAGGATTCCCCACAGGAATATTCTGTGCTTACCCCAAAGATTCCTAAAGGAAATTTACTCTTTTGAAGGATTTTGGTTATATCAGAATGACAAATAGAAAAAAATTTCACATCATTTTTATTTATCGTAATACTTTTTATTTTTCACGCGACATCTTCGCAGTATTTGGATTTTTAATTTTTTTACAGCATAGTAACTGCATTGGTCTATTCCGTTCGGGACAAATTTCCTTTTAAATTTGTGTGTGTTGATAAGAACATGTTTCAATCAAATCTAAAACGTTAAAAAAAATATAATATTATACAAATATGATATAAATATGTATGGTTTTGCTATAAAGTTTTTGTCTTATGCATAATCCAGCTTTATCGTATATTTATTATCAATTCTTTTTTCTCATTCTTACTTTATATTCATGTGGCATTCATTCGTAATTATAAAAATAATTAACTGGTCTTTTTGGAACCGGCAAATTTTATACAAAGTCCAATTACTATGATGTTATGTTCTTGATTTAAATCATTGGAAAAAAATTGTACGTAATGGTTAAAATGTAAGCACATTGAATCCACGTTCATGAGCTTTCATAAGTCCATGTAATTGTGACTTTCGGGATTCAAAATGGTTGCGTGACGAGTGACAGATAATTAGAGTTCAGTACAGAAAAATAGAAAATTTTTCTATTTAGAAATTATAAGCCTATTCAGCAGTGATAGTTTCAACCCAACTGTCTTGGTAATTATTTATACTGATCCATTACATTTAAGTTGCAAGGTAAAATTAGTACTAAATTTTAATGATTTATAATAATTCAAGATTGTTTTGAATAATTCAAATTAATCCAATTTTATCATTTATTGTATATTTAATATCGACAATTTTTGAAGAGACAAATACTTTTATAAAATTTTTTCTAATAATACATTTCATTTTATTGCTTACATATCATTATCAAGCTTTCAAAAGTAGGTTTTCAAAAAGGTATACATTAAATTGAATTTGATTTCAGATATTACACAAATATTGGAATTTATTTTATTTTGAATAGATGAATAGATACGGTTAAAAGAAGCATTGAATAAGATTATTTATCAATCTGTTTCCAGACGATTGATTAAGGGAGTGATATAATACATTTTAAATGAAAGGGGAACTAGAACACATTTCCTATAAATTTCTTCAATTTTTAACAAGTCATTTCATTACTTTCGTAACATACGAAAGATTGTTTGATAGAAGAAAATGGTTTATAATCACAGAGCACTCCTTCACTTTTTTCAAAACGTTTCGCTATAGCCACACACTTTTCAGTTTTTGTAGGAACAGTTGTAACAACAAAAAATGGAGAATTTCCACAATTGTCTTATCGTTTGTTATAATAACAGAGTTGTTCCTTTTTTTCAACTGTTCATTTGAACGTGTATGGTAAATGGTACGATCATTGATGAACCGATAATACTCTGTGCAAAATTCGTTTATCTCTGAACCTAATTTCTCTTCAATTTCTATTTTAAAAAGAAGAGGTAGTTGTTTCGTTATAGGTTTTCCTAAAGCCTTCAGCGATGGTCCGTATTCAATACAATTTTTAACGTTACATTCATCCATTAGCTTAATGAACAGATCAGAAGCTTTTTTTGAGCAATTTGGATCACTGAATACGTGGGACTCATTTTTGAGCGTTCTCAATCGTCCATACGTCTTCTGGATCTGATCAGGTACGTATTGTGTACCATGAAACAATTTGGCGATAACACCATTAAATCCTTCGAAAGGAAAAGCTGACCATGCCCATAGAGACCCGTACAGTTTTATATAGTCGGGAATGTGTAAAAGTAAATGAACGTTAAATTTTAAATACGTTTCTCCGTACAGACGTGGTATTTCTTGAACAAACTTTAAAAAAGCTTCACGAGCCAATTTTTCCTCGTTTGGAGAGATAGATTCTTGTAAATATATATTGAGGCCAAATACAAATAAATACCAGTGACGTTGATATGGCATTGGTAGCAGATTGTGTATGCATGGCAACGAATAATAAAGAACGAAAGTTTTCCATTCATTAGCTTTGTAATTCTTATCAATTTTCCGAGGGGTTCTTGTTATTTCCACGGGTGGTTGTATGATTAATAAACGCTTGTTAAATGTATCCAAAAAAGGATTCATATAAAAATCTTGGTCGGAATTTTTGGAGTCAAACCAAGATGTAACAAACAGTTTTGCCACGCCCAATAAAAGAGCATGTAAGTACTCTGGTGGATATGAATGTATTATATTGGAACATTCCAATAGAGCTACTTCAGCTGGTCCCTTCACCCCTTTTACGGGTATTTTATATTGTACTGCCTCCTGTACATGGTTTAAATGTAGTTCCTCAGTTCTCTTAACACTGTCTTCCAAATAATATACTCTGGCATGCCCTCTACCAACCATGATTCTTAGCCCTTTATTTAAACAATATGAGCATCCGTATTTCCCATTAAATTGCTTCATATTTAAAACTAATGGCCTTGCTACGGAGTCGACGGGTGCAAGAATACCATGAACCTTTATTCGCATTGGAACCTTATTTTTTATGGTTGAAGACTCGAAACCATTTGCACTGAGATCTCTTAATTCTTCGATAAAAGGAACCAAGTAAATGTTCATATCGGGTTTCTTTTCACTGTACCATAGGCCACATAGAAGAACGTTATTTTTTCGCAGGCGATACGGTAGCTCATTAATAATTGCTAGAATCGGCCACAGACTTTTCTTCGAATTTTTTTGCAAGCAAACCCCATCAGTATTCCATTGAATTGACAAATCATTTACACCGATTAGATTATGTTTGCTCATAAGTCGGTACACTGAGCCGTTTACAATATCATTCATCCGTGTTGTTTTTGTTATAGATTCGTACAGGTCAGAGTTTAAAATATCGATAATTTGTTGTTTTAAGGGAATATATATAAAATAACTTCCCGAATCCCTTACTTCACTTTTTAAATTCATTTTGCCACAGTGAGAACAATTGACAGTATCATTGTCATTAAAATCAATATTATGGTAACATTTAATGCATAGGTAGTATTTTAACGATGGATACTCTGGAAAAGATTTTAAAAACCTATACTTTGACTTATAAATTGGTTCTGGTAGGTGGCAATCTATCAATTTTAAAACACTATCCAATGCAACATCTGGTAACTTGTGCCTTAGTAAGAAAGCCATAGTTAATAGCTCACTTTCGACTTTTTTCATCTCACATCCCTCATATAATTCTTCTCGATGCTCCTAATTTAAAGAAATAATAATCATAAAAAAAAGTTATAAATTTCGAGCATTTTAATTTAATTTGATCAATGATTCGAATGAATGAATTATTTTTTATCGAAAGTTCAAAATTAAAACAAAAAGAAAAAAAATCAAATAGTTGTTTAATCGAGTTTGCTAAAAAACGAAAATTAAAAATATTAGACAAAACCGATGATATCATTATGAAAGAGGGTCCAAGGTCATTTAATCCCCAGTTTTGACACGATTTGTTCCTTCTACATTACGAATCTATTATTGAAATTTGGCAAAAAAGTAATATTTATCATTTAAAAATTGTAAATAAACTCTGGCTGTGAATGAATTAACACGAAAATTTTCGTTGATCACATATTTTGTTGTGTCCCATTACGACTATTCTACAAATCCTATTTCCTTTTTCAAGGGATGAGAATAATTTTTATATTATCATTTCATGGCAATGATGGTATATAATGAAAGGCGATCTCAGAGATATGATGAAAAGATTATTTGTGAAAGGAACGACTAATCCAATCCCAGGTCAGATAAGTTCTTATAAAAATCACTAAAAAACGGTGCAAAAACCTGATGAATTCAAAGGTATTTGCACCAAAAGTTTTATGGTTATATTTATTAGAACTTATCGAACCGAGGAGCTGGAATGCAAACATGCTACAGTCACATACTACTGTCACCTACTTCATTCACGTCAATATCCATTCGATCCGCGAGTTCCATTTCATCCTCTAAATAATCTTCTTCATCATAATAATCATCATAGTTATCATTGCTAATTGGTGCATTTGATTGTTCATGATCATCTTCCGAACTACATGAATCAGAATCTGACATTTTTTCAGAGTCATCGCTAAGAATTTCTACAATTTCCTTGTTCCTATTCACATAGTCCCACTCTGCTATATTTTCACTATTAATATCCTCTTCTATCCCAGAAAATGGCTCATGTAAGCAATTTTCATCAATATTCTTCATCTCAACTTCTGTCTCAGAAAAGGACTCATCCAAATAATATAAATCATTATTGTCACTTTCATCCGTAGAATCGTTCGTATCTTGGGATCTCTGCATATTATCATAATCTTAATTTAGTTATATTACCATTAATTTAGTTATTATAATTATGATGAGTGAAACTTTGATCAATAAAACAAATTTTTGTAAACCTACTTTTGCAAAAATCCCGTTAAAAATTTCTTCAAGAAAGTTAATTAAAAATTGAATTTACTTTTTGAACATAAAAAGAAAGAAATCGTTCTGAATTAGGCATATCTAGATTTTTCCCGAAAGTATTTCAAAATTTCGATTACGGGGTCTACCCTCTCGTCGTTTTCAACAAATTGACTTTTTTTTTAAAATGCATTTTCAAATTGCTTATACGTTCATCAATAATCTCCTAAATTTTGGTACAGAAATTCCAACTTAAAGTCAGTAAAAATCAAGATTGAGCGCGAGCTTATACACGGCTCTCAATGGTATTTGAAAATTTTGAATGCGTTTGCGGCAAAATAACTATTCGATGCCTTGTTGATGAAATTCTGAAATCTACTCAACCGATTCTCACCAAATTTTTACTAGACACTCCTAATGACTATAGCTATAGCACATATTGAATGTTTTTCGAAATTTTGATTTTAAAAAATTGTGTGGACAAAACCGTTAAAAATAAAAAATGTTTTTCTTTTTTTCAAAATATGGCCACCATGTTGTCAATGTTGCAATAATCAAAATCGACGCCAATAGAGTAGACCCCTTAACGAAGGTAATATTGACAGAATCTACTTTTCATATAAAAACCTGTTCCACATTTATTTACTTTGTCATTTCAACGTATGGGTGTATACAGTACACCATTAGCCTAAATAATTGTCAAACAAGAACGTATTCTCAAAAAAGTGTTGATTTACAAAGTTATTGAATACTCATAATATGAAATTTTATATTAGAAGTCCAGGGTAATGATGAAAATATTCATAAAACTCTTTATGTGCACTGCCCAATACTTCTGCACACATATTTTAAAGACTTTTTGTGAGGGATTTATTTTTAAGACATTTAATTGAATTACTGGAGTACATACTAACTTCAAACCTTATTTCAAATAAAATCTTGAGATATAAGCAAACAATGTTACTCATTTTAGAATAAAAATTTGGAATTTTTCACTACTTAACACATAAAGAATTCTTTTTGTTTATTTAATTATATGAATTATCTATTGTGTAATAAGTTTTATGGAATTCAAAAGGATTTGAATAATAAAAAGAAACATTAATAAAATTGCATTTCATTGCATTTCTACATTTTAAAACCTTTAAAAATTACTTAAATTAATTAAAATTATGAATGCCTATTACGGTAACATTATGAAATAATTTTCAATACATGCTTTTAATCAATGAATATTTTCAAAATTAATGAATTTAGCTGTACATGTAGTCAATAATTATCATTCACTTTTCATTCATGTAGTTCATCATATTTCAGACTATTATTATATCCTATATTTCAAAGCATATATTTAAAAAAAAACATTAAAACATCAAGTTTTAAACTTTTTATCTTATGCTATATGGAAAGTAATTCTAACTGGGCTACTTTCCATTAAATTTGTAACGCACGTTATTTCAATTCATTCATGCCTCAACAATAATACTTCTATAATAAAATTTATTGAATCAATTATATGAGTATTCTGGCACTTACATCTTTTATAATCAAAAATTGGAGGTATTTATAAGTTTAAGAAGTTATATGAAAGGCTGTTATTAAACATTTTTGTAAATTTATTCATCAAAACACGAAACTACAATAACTTGTAGTATACCAATTAAGTTTAAACCATACTTTTGAAACTATATCAACTTGAACGAAGAAGTTCTGACATGGGTAGAATTTCAATACTTGACTTTATCAAAAGATGTTACAATATTTACTTTTAATTTTCTCAGTGCAAAAATATAACTTGGTTAAAATAGTCTTTGCAAAAAAATTGCCATAGTTTTATAATATATCAGATTTCACTGCTGAACTGCCGAACTTGTATGTAAAAATAGACCAAAATAATTATAGTATACCAAAAAGAAATATCACCACTGGTTAAATAGTTGAATTTTTTTTATTAATATCGCTTACCTGAGCTGCTTGACGTCTGGAATAAATGGTTGATTTAGGTGCAGAACGATTTGGATCTCGAAGCCACGGTGTTTTATATGGTCCTCGTTTTTGTGACATTTCAAGTACAGAAAAATTTTCAATTTTTAAGATATTTATCTTCGCGAAAGAACGGTTATTTAAAAGTTCAAGGCTAACTGCAGTAAACAATGATTATGAACGTTAATAATATCTACATAGCTCGCTAAGAATAACATTTGTAGAAATATTAACAACTGAGCAGCAAATTCAATGAAAAACTTTTACTTTTATAACTCTTATGACTTATCACGTGTAGACAAAAACAACATTAGATTAAGAGTTTTTCACGATCTATATGTAGTACACATGCATGTTCTTTCGGCGGGCTATCGTTCTTTCTTTCCGCTTAAACAATGTAAATGTATACAAGCATTTTGTGTCAAGCCCTTAATTCTTCAGTTTCGCCTGATGCGTATACATGCGTACATGCGACAATTTGGTGCCAGATAATAAAAAGTATTATTTTATTTTAACAAAATGTGTGATAATAAAAAACTGTTTAACATTAGTAACGATAAGTGCGTGTGTGTCGAATTTGTAAACGAATTCGATCAAGAACTCAATTGCTTAGTAGGAGTAGGGTTCCAGGCATGGCTGGAGGAAGAAGAAAAAATAGATGAACATATTTTAAGCAAAACACAAACCAAAATTTATTGGCCAAATGTTAACGTTCAACCTGCAACTGCATCATTCAAAAAGGGGTTAATGAATAAAGCTACATTCAAACCTGCCTGTGTTCGACTGTTGAAACAAGGAGGTATTTATATATTTCTTCATTTTTCGGATGTTGACCTCTTAATTTCATTTATATAACATTTCTATGCATACTCAAATAGAAAAATAGCTAAATTGATGTAGATACTTATAGAACAGTAAGCCGTTTGATGATAACTGCCCAGCTTAAACTTTTCTGACAGATTATAGTCACATGTCTACTTTAATTCTTTTGTGTGTGTCTAAGTAATTTGTATAGTTATTAGGGAAAAGGAATTAGTATCGACCAAATTTATTTGTATAAAAGTGCATAGCTTCATAGATTTATGTTCATGTTATAATTTTTACATTTTTAAAAAGAATTATACATGTAATTGATCAGACACGCATTTGAAAATTATAGTCTAGACAGATGTTGTTATATTTTTCAATCACAATCACCAAATTAAATTTTTTATTAAATTCACATTATTTTCTGAGCACTGCTATCATAGTCAAATGTATTATTTTGTATAAAATTGTTACAACATATTATATTTCTACCCCTTTTGAATTGTTTAAAATTACATTGATCTCATAACTATTCAGTTAATTAGGGTATGTATATCTGTTATATAAGGACTGTATCGCCTAAAAATTTTTAATTTTTATTGATATAAACATTGAAAAATGATATTAGTATTGGAATTAAATCATAATTATGAGTGACTATTTTAAAGCAATACAAACTAATCATTTACATTTCTGGATCTCCTAATGTAGTGGCCTGGCTTCATTATCGCCAAAACAAACTATTTATATAAAAATAGACAATACCTTGAACTAAAGAATAATGCATGTACCGCCAAAACTTTTCTATCGTCCTTAAGTCTAATTGTAAAGTTTCTGTCGCACAAGCTTTTTATACCCATCATGTCTTCACACAAAGTACCTAAAAATCATTTTGAAAAATTATTTGCAGGGCTTTCCATTGAAATTTAAGGTTCTAAAAAATTAACAATTTATGTATGCTTCAGTTGTCCACAAATTTTGTTAAAGATTATTTTCAAATTAATTTGTTTAGTCACAAAATATTTGCATATTTGTACTTTTTCTTTATCATAATCTTTTACTTATTTCTTTTTTCATAAACTTCAATATGACTGTGGTTAATACCCTATACATACTTATTCCAGACTGGACTACTTGCAAGAAGGCAGAAGACCGTATAAAAAAATTCGATGATGTATCTCCATCAAAAAAAGCTAGGCATGGACTATTAAATAATAAATGCGATGATTATATTTATGAATCAAAAAAACAGAAAAATGGAGCTAAACCTAACAATGTGAAGACCTCAAATAAAGAAAGAAATGATCTTTTGCTGACTTTAATAGAAAATCAAAAAAAAAAGACTGATGATTTGTTCAACGTTTATAATGATGACGATGATGACGAAAGTGAGGGATCATTGAAAAATGTTGAAAGCCCGAAGAAGAAAAAAAATAATCGTTCTGTGACGTCATCAACAAATAAAACTAAAATACCTGATCCTGTAAGTTCTAGATTTGATAATGATTATGAAAAAACTGAGGTAACATTGAAAAATGTTAAAACCCGAAGAAGAAAAAAATAATAGTTCTGTGTGTCGTCATCAACACATAAAACTAAAATACCTGATTCTGTAAGTTCTGAAAATGTTGAGTATGAGATTGAGGAAGAAGATGAAGAAGATGACGAAGATAAAGATAATGAAGAAGATGACGAAGATAAAGATAATGAAGAAGATGACGAAGATGACGAAGATGACGAAGATGACGAAGAAAATGATAAGATGATGAAGAAGATGAAAATGAAGAAGAAGTTAAAGAAAGCGACGAAGAGCTTGAGGGCGGTTTTAATGATGAAGACGATATCAATGAAACTAACGCAATATCCAAAAGTAGTAAGAACTCGAACAAAAAAAGTACTAATGATTTTTCAAGGTTATCAAAAAAACATAGAAAAATAACTGATGATAATTCAGATGAATCTGAAGAAATTGAAAAAGAGAAGGAAGAAATTGGTAAAAATAAAAAAAAAACGAGAGAAAGAATCACGAATTGAATCGCATAATGATGTAGATATAGAAATTCCTTCTGGAGGTACTGAAGATTCTCAAGTAAGTTATTGTTTATTCTATCATATATTTTCCAATTATTCAGGCACACTTTTCTGTCTCAAAGGAATATGTGACATCGCAGTTTTACTATTAAATTTTTTTTGTCTCTAAATATATTTTTTAGACTTGACTTGTGCTTACACTTGACCTGCTATTCGTAATTCATTTTCGCTTGCATTAGGGAATTCTAAAATTATGTTATTGTACCAAATGTACTGAGATATTGTGATAAGACATTTTTAACGAATATTTCACGATTGTCTAAAGTAATTGAAATCAATTATGTAATTTACTTACAATTTTTTTTAAATTTCTATTTTGTTCTTTCCATTGGGGGGATCATTCTTATATCCAAAGTTCGGTTTTCTTTTCTTATGGATTTTTAATGAAATTGAAACTAAATTGAACAAACAATTAAACAAAATATACAGTTCGTGTTCATTAACCGCTTTTTTCGTTTTTGCGTTTATTTTCATACTCCAATTTACTGAGACTTTATTAACAGGTTACATTTGATAAAAGTCAATTAACCCCTGAGGCAGCATTAGCAGCAGCAGAAAACAAAATTATAGAACAAGACAAAAAATTGAAAAATTTGGCTGATATGTTCCTTGATCTGAAAAGGGAAAATACAATTAAAAAAAAAATTGGCCGAAAATAATAAAGTAACAAAGCACGAAAATGGTAAGTTATCTTTGAATTAATATTTTTAAAAAATTATTTTCTTCTTCCTTATCTGTTCAAAACGATTACGTGTATTTTCACCTTGGGATTTTTAATGTGTCAATGGACGTGGATTGAAGTAAATCACACTTTAGTATTCATTGGGATTTTCATATCTAATTCCACATAGAAATTAAGGTAATTGTAGAGGCATATGAGGCATTTCAAGTGATGTGCCAAGACTTCACTGTGTGACATGACAAAGCAAAATCGCCCAGTTTTCAATTCGCGAAAAAATTATCAAACTTTGATTGAAAAAAAGAAAGCAATTATTTCGGTGTACATTTTCCTCGACTTTCAGATGACATGGTAAAATTTTAAAAAATTTTTCATTTTCACTGGAAAAACTTGACGTAATGTTTAGAACGAAAATATCACAAAAAGCGGAAATTTTTGTCACGTCGATATACAAGTTCTCGGGTGTATCTCATTGAGAATTACCCATTGAAATGCAGCTGTAACCGTTTATAATTCTTTTATTGATTAACTAATACGTGTAATTGTAACTCTAAACATTTTATATAGATTTGAAAAATATCAGAAAACTACTGATACAATCTCAGAAGATGATTGATAGAACCCTGCAGAATGGTGGATTAAATTCAATTGGTGATCACGAAGGAGCTAATCACGAAGACAATTCACTGGGTCAACAATTCAAAGAAATGGTAAATTATAGTAGACTTTTATTGTTGAATAACTGCACCTCGCCTTTATAGTTTACAGATACTTATAAAAATGTTTAACATTATTTCTGTAAGCTTTGAAGTGAAACGTTTGTGTAGATTTATTCCCGACTCTAATTTCAATTGTCAAATTCGTCAGCCATAAAGGAGCTATGGATGCCTTAACGTTGCATGATTTCTTATTACAACTTCCGATAATTTTTTTTTCTCGTACTTCAGACACATTTTTCAGAATAAAACTTTTAAATTTTTTTTCATTTTTTGAAAACACTGACATGAATAAGTGCAGACACTGACGGGAACAATTGTGAAAAATGTGTTTCAAAGATGAGACAAAATTGTATCGAAAACCAATAAAAAAGGTTAGAATACAAGGTACTTTATGTACGTTTTCGATTTTAATTTAAGGGCTTATTTACGAAATATGCATAATTATGAGAGTTGCTTTGATCTTAAATTTTTTGATAAAATTTAACAATCACTTGTTGTTTATTACTTTCTCGTAATTATTAAAGAGTTTAATTCATATCTTCGTAGAGCCCAACCGGAAGCGAGCCAGGTGATGGTGTCGACAAGTACGTCATTGACAGAAAATTGTTGAAAAAAGTTCGGTTTAATACAGTTCGGAACTATACGAACGACATACTTGACGCATTATTTGAGGATGAGGAGCTTGCTGCATGCAGCCCAACAGGAATCACTCCAAATTATTTTAAAGGCACTGGGAAAAAAGTGCGACCATCATTGTATGACCTTCAGCCTTACCGCATGCAAGCTGCTAAAGGTAAGTATAATAGGGAGCGTGCAACAATTTATTTATATAGCACCCAGCTGAAAGTAACGATTTGTAGCCTTCAGCTAGTATATAATTGTTATTACCAGCTGGATTATTCATGTAAAATTAAATACACCTACGCCGTAATTAAAGAAAATTCAGATAAGTTGTTGAAGAGCATTTTTTTGCGGCTTAGGTGCACAATGTTCTTTTTAAGTGTCATAGTATGGTAGAATTGTGATAGATTGTGATTAACAAACTACTAGTATTATAGACGGAAAAAATGTTTAGATAATGAATTTCTTAGATCATCTGTGTTATTGAAATAAAATCAATAAATCCAAACCAAAAATTTAAGTCGATATCGAAGGTTATTTATTTTTTAATCAAACTGGAAATTCAAACTTTTCTTGAAATACAACAATTTCATTTTATTACATAAAACTGTAATCTTTTAGTATAATTAAAAATAGGATATCCTTCCACAGTTAACATAAATAGGAGTTTTTATTTATTGACAGAATTTTTTTTATTTTATTTCAAAATGTTTAGAGGGCTTCATTATTAAAGATTTAAAAGTTCTTTTTATACAATCGGTATTTCTCTCTATTTAACACTTTGCAACTAGTCACGTGAGCTTCTCAGCCCTCTGGAAGCTATATTTTAGGTTAAATGCTACACGCGAAGTAGCACTCACTCACATTCAGACCCACGCAGAAATCTACTTTTGTCTTAAGTTAAAGAAGTCGGGAAAAATTAAAAAAGAAATTCTCTCGGTCATACAATATTCAATTACGTGACCTGCTATTATCACATTGATGATTTGATGGATTTGATTAACTAATATTTGATACAGCGTTATGAAAAGAGGTTCCTTCTAAAATTGTTGTATATTTTAAATGATTTGATCATGAAATTGTTCATGAAAGAGTATCACGCTTTCCATTGAAAAATTAAATTGTAGGGCTAAGAGTAAGAAATAGATGTAAGTAATGTGCACATTATGTCCACTATAAATATTTTAATACTTCAGGTCCCTTAGATGGATCACGTATACTCAATGATTCCAAGGATTTCACCTTAAAGGTATAAAAATATGGTATCAATTAAGATAAGAAATTTCAAAACGCAATTTATAAAATGCTTTCACCTTTACTATCGGAACATAATATAACAAACAACATCATTTTTTTAATAACAATTATATTAGCCACAATTTTTATAATAAAACCATATCTACCATCATTACTTCCTGAGATGGAGAATGAAATATCAAAAGCATAATGTTATAAACGAATGCCTCAAATGTCAGCTTCAGAAAAAAGCTATGAGATGCAGGTGCTGTACACAATAACGAGCGTAAATTTTTTTTTACAATTTCTTCATAAACTTACTGACACTTATGTTTTGAATATGTAATTATTCTCACGTTGTTAAACAAAATTAACTTAAATTCTGAAAAGTTATAAAATATTCATTAAAATTCCAGCTTAATAGTTGCATTATTCAAAGTTACCAGAATAACACCAAACAATTTGAAAACTATTTTCTGTACTGTAGATCACGCACGCAATCTAAAGAGAAAAAGAAGAAAACACTATTCTCTAACGCTTATATATACGCTTCTATACGCTTCTATACGCTTTTTGACTATAACAATCAGCATCCTCATTAATAACTACTGTCTCCCTCTCTCTCTCTCTCTCTCTCTCTCTCTCTCTCTCTCTCTCTCTCTTTCTCTCTCTCTTTCTAAAGCCGACCTTTATGAGTTTGTTTATTTTTATAAATATATATTTTTTCGCTAGAACCGAATTTAAAATATTATCATGGATGTCTACTGTGGAAATAGACCCGAAATAATTTTAATTACACTTAGATTAGCTTAGATTCTATTTAAATGTTTGAATGTATTATGAATAAAATTTTAGATTGGGTCTACCGTGGATTTTATAGCAAATTTCAGTTAGATTCATACTGCATTTCGATATTTAATCTAAAATTTGTTTGAAAATTATGTAGCAGATAATTACCAGAGCATTCCTCGTAGAATGTACACTAGATGTAAAACGATTCATTTCCCAGCAAAAAACGTAACCAGAGCGAATTAGGGTTATGCTAGCCTGTATACTATTGTTATTATTACCGCGTATGAGCTATAATACCGCACATCAATCCGTGTGAAATCCTCTTTGACATCATGTGAATTTCTATGCGCATTTTCCGGTGGATATCCATACAAATATTTAAGAAGGTTGAGATGTATCTGACCATTTCAATGCATTTTTATCGTAGAAATGTTAAAATTGTTAACGTAGACTTGATCGTACTTCCGTACCGAAAAATAGAAATGATATTCCATTTGAGAAAAACCTATAAAAATCATCATGTGCCCACGTGTGGCATCATACTGTGTTACATATAAGTTCTTGATTCAAATACCCATTTTAAATACTTCACGATATACCATATGATCTATGAGATATTGTTTCATAAAATAAACAAAATTTTTAATTTTTATTTCGCTTTTGAAAATCTACTGCCTTTTTAAAAGGCGAGAGATACCTTGTAGTGTCATCCGAGGGAATCAACATGGTGATTTGTATGGTCCCCAAAATGGAATCACATGTATTGTTTTTTAATAATGGTAGTACTATAAATAAGTACGCGTTTCTAATAATTTCCAGTAACAATTAGTATAACTGAGATATCTATTTTATACTGATTTTTTCGCAATGTACTTAATTTCCTTTCTTTGAATATTCCATTCCTATAGGGCTCTTATCTGTTTCCAAAACTTCAATTCATAAATGTATACGGGCAAATCCGTCGAACGTGGACTCGTTTGTAAAACCGTGTTTTGTTGTTTCTAAATTTGCGTTTAAAGTTGCGCAGAAAAATAGGCACTGCGTTCAGTGGTATAGTAAATTGTTTATAGTAACGAGGTGGATGAGATGTTCCTAGATAGTTTCTATACCCCCAACCGTTGCACAAAAACAATTTAAATACATGCAATATCACGGTAACATAAAGAAGCAAAGTCCTGTTGATTTGCTCGTATGTCCAGATTCTAGATAGATATTTTGAGTTGAAAATATCTTTATTTGAACAGAATTTTTTGTTTATTTCTAGAATTTTAAAGTCGACTAATCTATCCTAAAAGATTGAAGTTATATTCGTCACCTGAATTGTTCCTTATATTAAAGTAGTTTACCACTACACCTTACACTATATTAACAAACACTAACTTACAGAATCTTACATGTCTTTTATTAACCTAAGCATGCGTTTTTTCAAATTTTTTTCACTGCAATTAAACTTTTATTTAACACAATTTTTTACTACACTTCATCAACGATTAAAATCTTTTAAATTTTGTAGAATTATGTCAACGACATTTCAAGTACGAAAAAAAATGGTTGTCAGAATTTCACGATACTGCACGTAATAAGTGCAAGTATGCTAGGAAAAAAATATCGGGAGCAGAGAAAACGAAGAAAAAGGTGAAGGCACAAGCGAAGGCGAAGGCCAAGGCTGACAGAAAAAAAAAGTAAAAGGTCTATTTTTATATGAAATGTAAATATTAACACAAACCATTGAAAACAAAATATTAAATAATAAAAATAACATATTTCAAAAAAAATTGTGATGACCACTATTGATTATGCTAAAAATTATTATTAAAATGAAATTACTGTACCCAGTGCCACGAGTTCCTTACAATGATTAAAACGATTATAGACTTTTATTCCTTAGGAATCCTTAAAATAAACATAAATTTCCTGTAAAAATACTTGAGATAAGCGCGAAATTTTTGTAGGAATCCTAGAGAAAAGAGTCCATTTTCTGTAGGAATCCTATGGGTAAGCGCGGAGTTCCTATGGGTAATCTTTGAAGTAAGCACAAAATTCCTGTGGGTAATCCTTTAGGTAAGCGATATATTCCTGTGGGTAATCCCTGAGGGAGCGTAATTCCTGTAGGAATGTTTCAGAACCATAGATTTCCTGTAAATACTTTAAAATAGTAATTTTCCTGTAGGAATCCTTGAGATGTGCGAAATTCTTGTGAGTCATCCTAGAGATATGCGAAAAATTCCTGAAAGAATTCTGGAGAAAAGAATCAATTCTCTGCAAGAATCCTTTAAAAAAGAGTCAATTTCCTTTAGGAATCCTAAAGAAAAAAGTAAATTTCTTGTAAAAAGTCTTCAGAAAAATGTAATTTTCCTGTGGGTAATACTTGAGGTGAGCGAGGAATACCTATGGTAATCCCTGAGATAAGCGCGAAATTCCTGTGGGAAATCCTTGAAGTAAGCAAAAAATTTCTGTGGGGAATCCTTGTGGTAAGAGAGGAATACCTGTGGGTAATCCTTTAGGTAAGCGAAATATTTCTGTGGGTAATCCTTGAGGTAAGCGCGGAGTTCCTATGGGCAATCCTTGAGGTAAGTGCGGAGTTCCTGTGGGGAATCTGCAAGGTAAGCCCAAAATTCCTGTGAGTAATCCTTAAGGTAAGCGAGAAAAACCTATGGGTAATTCATCAGAAAACCGCGAAATTTCTATGGGTATATATCCCGTTAAAAAAAACAAGTGAATTTCTTGTAAAAAGCCTTTAGAAAAATGTAATTTTCCTGTAGGTAATCCTTGAGGTGAGCGAGGAATACCTATGGTAATCCCTGAGATAAACGCGAAATTCCTGTGGGAAATCCTTGAAGTAAGCAAAAAATTTCTGTGGGGAATCCTTGTGGTAAGAGAGGAATACCTGTGGGTAATCCTTTAGGTAAGCGAAATATTTCTGTGGGTAATCCTTGAAGTAAGCGAAAAATTTCTGTGGGGAATCCTTGTGGTAAGAGAGGAATACCTGTGGGTAATCCTTTAGGTAAGCGAAATATTTCTGTGGGTAATCCTTGAGGTAAGCGCGGAGTTCCTATGGGCAATCCTTGAGGTAAGTGCGGAGTTCCTGTGGGGAATCTGCAAGGTAAGCCCAAAATTCCTGTGAGTAATCCTTAAGGTAAGCGAGAAAAACCTATGGGTAATTCATCAGAAACCGCGAAATTTCTATGGGTATATATCCCGTTAAAAAAAACAGAAACTTTCTGTAGGTAACTTTCAAAAAAGCGTGTCGGGAACCGGCAAAACAACGGAAATTTCCCGCACGAATCCTTCAGAATCAAAGCATAATTTTGGTAGGAATACCGGCAAACAAGCGTGAAAATTTTGTGCATGTTATGCTTGATTTACGTTACTGTTGAATATTTGACGAATTTATCTGTGGCCGAAATCATTAAAATTTTGTTCGGGGAAGCTCGATTCGTAACCATCATTATTATTTCTGCAAGAAATCCTGCAGAATTTGGTGGTCCGAATTTACCCCGAGAAAATACCCTCAGAACTCCCTCAGGACTCCCTGAGGATTTCCTCGGGGATTTTCTGGGGGAATTCCTCCAGGACTTTTCCCTACATTTTTTTCGTAAGGGTCGGATACGCGAAATCATTACTCTCATCATCTTCACTATTATTCATCATATTATTGAATTTTCGAGGTACATAAAGTCTGGAATCGAGAAAATTTATTGGGGAACTCTTATGTTGCAGTAATCCTTCCGCTTGTGCAGACTATAACACGATATTTTGATTTTTAGTGACGAATACTTTTATGTATACAAATGATTCCGCAAAGCTGACGATCAGCGTCGGAAAAATGATCTCGAAATTGCCTCGCTTACAAGCTTTTTTGCAAATAAGGTAAACCCTCTAATGCCCGACCACATCCTAGTAACCGACCACCTTGAGCAATTACTTGAATAAATAGTTATGAAAATGAAATTATGATGCAATAAACTTTTTTTTCACTTCTTTAACAATTACAATTTCAGAAAAAAATGTTCAACTGGACTTTTAAATAATCAAATCTTTCGTTTTAAATATCTTAAAATCTACCGTGCTCGACGCTGGTCGAATATTAGACTATTCGATAAAATAGGCCATCTAGTATTTGACCACTTAAAAACTCTAATAATTTCCAAGGAACATTTGAAGATACGTACGAACATTCAAAATTCTCTCAGTCTTCGAAAATAATTTTTGGCTAATTCAATGTTAATGCCATTAATAGTGCAGTAGAGTGGTCGGTAACTGGACAATTCGTACTTTTTACTCCAAAACATTTTTTAGGAATAATTAACAGCTTTTTTGATCAAGTATAAGTACTCATTCAAAGGTTACCTTTTTTGCTATCTAAACTTATTTTTAAAAAAATTTTTTAAGTTATGCATAACTTTTATACTTCAACAAAGCGAAAATTTTTTTAAGTACTAGCAGGTTTACCCTATTATACTTATACGAGATATGTCAATACAGTCTGCTGACTGCTTCTACATTTTCCAATGTCTAAAAATTACATTCTTTGAAAGTGAAAAAAGTGTATGTAGAGTGCAATTATATCTTTGCAACTCAACATAGTGTTTCATAATGTAGCTATGAAAAAGTTTCAATAGCTTTTTATGAAAATGTGACCATTTTAGCAGTACAAATTTAAGAATACAGTGTACATAACTAAATTGACATATATACATCAGTGTAATATATGTTACTGTACATTATGTATTTGTAGATGATTGTGTCATGTATAATTGTATGTTGCATGTGATAAACAATTAGTGATAATTGATCAATTTTGAGTGATTTTATTTCCAATTATAGATCCAGTGATTAATGTTTTATGAATGTTAGTGAATAGGTAGAGGACTGGGTTCAAGTTTTAATGTGAGATTGTGCATATTTGTGAGAAAGTTGATTTGGACAACTCAACTTAGTTATCAGTTTCCACATAAAGCCCATATTAGTGTATACTAACATTTAAGTACAAATTATAAAATGTAGTAATGAAATTGGCGCATTTGGCTATGTGTGGCTGTCTGGGATAATTGAACATTGTCCTTCTGGATCCAATATGTTGAAAATTCAAGTTGAATTACTGTTTTTTATTGTCCAAAAAGTTTAAAGCAGCCTCAGTGACATGAGAGTATCAATGACATATATTGGCGTATTTTTTTTTTTTCAACTCTTGGACAGTTACGTTTCATCTCAAAATTGCTTTGTTGCCGTAACTTTCCATGTGAACCGTTTGAGAAAATGAGCTGAAATTTTCAGGGATTGTTCTACATGAGAATGGCTACAAACGCAAGTACATTCAAAGGTATTGGATAAAATTTGCACTTTTTTCAGGCTATCCCTAGCATAATTGTATTTTTTATATGATATCAATGAAAAAATATGTATATGTGTCTGGCAAATGTGTATAACTAATTAATAAATCTGAAAGAGCTTGCGTTTATAACCATAAATGAACAAAATGAGACCCCATGACCATGATAGAATCATCGGTTCTAGCTGGATCTTACGGCACAGGGGTACCTCTCATGACTGTGGGCTTGCTTCATCGAGGAGGGTTCTATGGGATCTGGGACCTCAATTTTCATATTCCAAAGTAAAAATCTTTGGAAAAAGAATGAAAAAACAGAGTTTTGTCTGTAAGTCCAAAAAAATTTTTTTTCTTAATTTTTAATGAATTTTTCCAAAATGCAGGTTTAAGGTACCTTCTTCCCCTTAATTAAAATTTTTTTTTAAAAAACATCTGCGAAATCTTAAAAAAATTAATTTATTATCCACGCTAATGGGCATTGATACTTAGTGTATAAGTCCATATGTTTTCTAGAACTGCAACCTAACTAGCATTTATGTTATTTATACTAAATATTTATCCTTTTACTCCTTTATATTTATCCTTAATTAATTCATACTGCACTTCAAAGTCATATTCCCTGCTTTCATACTATGAAATAAAATTGTTCTACAACATTTGTTTTGGTATCTTTCTTGATTTTAATAATTTTTTCTTCAGATTTGGTCCAAGAGCATTTTGGAAGAAAAAAAGGCTGGCTGGGTACCTTCCATTCTGTAGCAACCGACACTTGCTCTACAGCAAGAAAAGACACTAAGAAGGACAAATAATACTTCTATACACATTTACAATCTATATAAATTAATAATATAAAATTACATCCTAATTTGATGATGTTACTATTTATTTTACGCTATTATGTTGAATTCGTTTACGTTAAAATTTGTGTTCACGAATACTTTATCATAAAACATATCAATGAAATAAAATCTGTTGAAACGCTGATTAGGTGAAAATTTTCTTATATACAATGATATAGGATTAAATTTTATACATATAAAATCAAGCGCATTACTCTTGCCCCAAAATATAAAATTCTATTAAAGCTATCAGTTACAACAATCTCGTAGACCCTTCAAAATATTTTATTTTTACCTAGAACGTTGAATATATGTTGCATTCAAAAAAATGAAAAGAGAATGCGAAGCTTATTTTGGCCAAATGTCTCTAAGTTTATACTTTTCAATAAAATCGAAAAAAATTTACAAAAACCCCTATTATACGCTCACAGACGTTTCTGTTAGAATAGCGTTATATGAAACGCGATGAATATCAATTTCCGATAATCCTACATAATATTCCGAGGGAATGAAAAATTTTAAACAGGAAATTCTGCAGTAAAAATAACTATTTAAAACTAGCTCTCAAACGGTCACCTTTGTCCTACCTAATAATCTGCAGAAACTTGATCATTCTTGCAGAAATTTCTGCAGGAATGTGTCATTTTGGTAAACCCGATAATATCAATTTTCGACAATCCTACATAATATTCCGAGGGAATAAAAATTTTTGTACAGGAAATTCTGCAGAAAAATAACTATTTAAAACTAGCTCTCAAACGGTCACCTTTGTCCTACCTAATAATGTGCAGAAACTTGATCATTCTTGCAGAAATTTCTGCAGTAATGTCATTTTGGTAAACCCGATGAATATCAATTTTCGACAATCCTACATAATATTCAGTGGGAATGAAAATTTTTGTACAGGAAATTCTGCAGAAAAAATAACTATTTAAAACTAGATCTCAAACGGTCACCTTTGTCCTACCTAATAATCTGCAGAAACTTGATCATTCTTGCAGAAATTTCTGCAGGAATGTGTCATTTTGGTAAACCCGATGAATATCAATTTTCGACAATCATACATAATATTCCGAAGGAATGAAAATTTTTGTACAGGAAAATCTGCAGAAAAAATAACTATTTAAAACTAGGTCTCAAACGGTCACCTTTTCCCTACCTAATAATCTGCAGAAACTTGATCATTCTTGCAAAAATTTCTGCAGGAATTTAAATTATCATGACGCCACTCAATTCCCGAATTTTTATATTTTCTGCAGGAAATCTGACCGAATCAAATGCGCGAAAATACTTACAGAAAATCCTGTAGCTCTTCTGCAGAAATTCCTGCGGGGCACATGCAGGAATTTGTACAGGATTTTCTGCAAACTTTTCCTGCAAAATTTTTTCATAAGGGAACAGAACATCAAATGGAATATCGTAGGTGAGCCACTTGCATTCATCTGTCGATAACTCAAAAGCCATGATCAGCGATCAAAAGATACAATTTTCTAACCTGTGTGATATTTTTCATAACGAAGAAATCGAATTTTTTTTTTCAGAATACTTCGAAAACGTTGTGTTAATGTTGGCAGGTCGCAGTAAAAGGCCCCGGCCAACGTCGATAAACGATTGAATAGTCTACGACAGAACGTCAATTGAAAGATCGTAGGAGCAACTCGCATTCATTTGTCGATTACTCAAAAGCCATGATCAGCAGACACAATTTTCTAACCTGTGTGAAATTTTTCATTACAAAGATCGAATTTCTTTTTTTGGAATACTTCGAAACGTTGTGTTGTTTGCAGGTGCGCGTAATGACCCCGGCCAACGTCATTAAACGATTGCATAGTCTACGACAGAACGTCAATGAAAGATCGTAGGGAGCACTCGCATTCATCTGTCGATTACTCAAAAGCCATGATCAGCGATCAGAAGACACAATTTTCTAACCTGTGTGAAATTTTTCATCACGAAGAGATCGAATTTCATTTTTTAGAATACTTCGATAACGTTGTGTTCTTGTTTGCAGGTGCGCAGTAAAATGGCTTCGGCCAACGTCATTAAACATTTGCATAGTCTACGTCAGAACGTCAACTGAAAGATCGTAGGTGGCCACTCGCATTCATCTGTCGATTACTCAAAAGCCATGATCAGCGATCAGAAGACACAATTTTCTAACCTGTGTGAAATTTTTCATCACGAAGAGATCGAATTTCATTTTTTGAATACTTCGATAACGTTGCGTTCTTGTTTGCAGGTGCGCAGTAAAATGGCTTCGGCCAACGTCATCAAACATTTGCATAGTCTACGTCAGAACGTCAACTGAAAGATCGTAGGTGGCCACTCGCATTCGTCTGTCGATTACTCAAAAGCCATGATCAGCGATCAGAAGACACAATTTTCTAACCTGTGTGAAATTTTTCATCACGAAGAGATCGAATTTCATTTTTTGGAATACTTCGATAACGTTGTGTTCTTGTTTGCAGGTGCGCAGTAAAATGGCTTCGGCCAACGTCATTAAACATTTGCATAGTCTACGTCAGAACGTCAACTGAAAGATCGTAGGTGGCCACTCGCATTCGTCTGTCGATTACTCAAAAGCCATGATCAGCGATCAGAAGACACAATTTTCTAACCTGTGTAAATTTTTCATCACGAAGAGATCGAATTTCATTTTTTGAATACTTCGATAACGTTGTGTTCTTGTTTGCAGGTGCGCAGTAAAATGGCTTCGGCCAACGTCATCAAACATTTGCATAGTCACGTCAGAACGTCAATTGAAAGATCGTAGGTGGCCACTCGCATTCGTCTGTCAATTACTCAAAAGCCATGATCAGCGATCAGAAGACACAATTTTCTAACCTGTGTGAAATTTTTCATCACGAAGAGATCTTTCATTTTTTGGAATACTTCGATAACGTTGTGTTCTTGTTTGCAGGTGCGCAGTAAAATGGCTTCGGCCAACGTCATTAAACATTTGCATAGTCTACGTCAGAACGTCAAAAAGATCGTAGGTGGCCACTCGCATTCGTCTGTCGATTACTCAACAGCCATGATCAGCGATCGGAAGAACAATTTTCTAACCTGTGTGAAATTTTTCATCACGAAGAGATCGAATTTCATTTTTTGAATACTTCGATAACGTTGTGTTCTTGTTTGCAGGTGCGCAGTAAAATGGCTTCGGCCAACGTCATTAAACATTTGCATAGTCTACGTCAGAACGTCAACTGAAAGATCGTAGGTGAGCCACTCGCATTCGTCTGTCGATTACTCAAAAGCCATGATCAGCGATCAGAAGACACAATTTTCTAACCTGTGTGAAATTTTTCATCACGAGAGATCGAATTTCATTTTTTGAATACTTCGATAACGTTGTGCTTGTTTGCAGGTGCGCAGTAAAATGGCTTCGGCCAACGTCATTAAACATTTGCATAGTCTACGTCAGAACGTCAACTGAAAGATCGTAGGTGGCCACTCGCATTCGTCTGTCGATTACTCAAAAGCCATGATCAGCGATCAGAAGACACAATTTTCTAACCTGTGTAAATTTTTCATCACGAAGAGATCGAATTTCATTTTTTGGAATACTTCGATAACGTTGTGTTCTTGTTTGCAGGTGCGCAGTAAAATAACCCCGGACGACGTTATTAAACATTTGCATAGTCTACGTCAGAACGTCAACTGAAAGATCGTAGGTGGCCACTCGCATTCGTCTGTCGATTACTCAAAAGCCATGATCAGCGATCAGAAGAAACAATTTTCTAACCTGTGTGAAATTTTTCATCACGAAGAGATCGATTTCATTTTTGGAATACTTCGATAACGTTGTCTTCGTGTTTGCAGGTGCGCAGTTAACGGCCCGGCAACGTCATTAAACATTTGCATAGTCTACGTCAGAACGTCAACTGAAGATCGTAGGTGGCCACTCGCATTCGTCTGTCGATTACTCAAAAGCCATGATCAGCGATCAGAAGACACAATTTTCTAACCTGTGTAAATTTTTCATCACGAAGAGATCGAATTTCATTTTTTGAATACTTCGATAACGTTGTGTTCTTGTTTGCAGGTGCGCAGTAAAATAACCCGGCCGACGTTATTAAACATTTGCATAGTCTACGTCAGAACGTCAACTGAAAGATCGTAGGTGGCCACTCGCATTCGTCTGTCGATTACTCAAAAGCCATGATCAGCGATCAGAAGACACAATTTTCTAACCTGTGTGAAATTTTTCATCACGAAGAGATCGAATTTCATTTTTTGGAATACTTCGATAACGTTGTGTTCTTGTTTGCAGGTGCGCAGTAAAATAACCGACGACGTTATTAAACATTTGCATAGTCTACGTCAGAACGTCAACTGAAAGATCGTAGGTGGCCACTCGCATTCGTCTGTCGATTACTCAAAAGCCATGATCAGCGATCAGAAGACACAATTTTCTAACCTGTGTGAAATTTTTCATCACGAAGAGATCTTTCATTTTTTAATACTTCGATAACGTTGTCTTGTGTTTCAGGTGCGAGTAAACGGCCCGGCAACGTCATTAAACATTTGCATAGTCTACGTCAGAACCATAACTGAAAGATCGTAGGTGGCCACTCGCATTCGTCTGTCGATCACTCAAAAGCCATGATCAGCGATCAGAAGACACAATTTTCTAACCTGTGGAAATTTTTCATCACGAAGAGATCGAATTTCATTTTTTGAATACTTCGATAACGTTGTGTTCTTGTTTGCAGGTGCGCAGTAAAATAACCCCGGCCGACGTTATTAAACATTTGCATAGTCTACGTCAGAACGTCAACTGAAAGATCGTAGGTGGCCACTCGCATTTCTGTCGATTACTCAAAAGCTGATCAGCGATCAGAAGCACAATTTTCTAACCTGTGTGAAATTTTTCATCACGAAGAGATCGAATTTCATTTTTTGGAATACTTCGATAACGTTGTGTTCTTGTTTGCAGGTGCGCAGTAAAATAACCCCGTCGACATTAAAACATTTGCATAGTCTACGTCAGAACGTCAACTGAAAGATCGTAGGTGGCCACTCGCATTCGTCTGTCGATTACTCAAAAGCCATGATCAGCGATCAGAAGAAACAATTTTCTAACCTGTGTAAATTTTTCATCACGAAGAGATCGAATTTCATTTTTTGAATACTTCGATAACGTTGTCTTCTTTTGCAGGTGCGCAGTAAAATGGCCCGGCAACGTCATTAAACATTTGCATAGTCTACGTCAGAACGTCAACTGAAAGATCGTAGGTGGCCACTCGCATTCGTCTGTCGATTACTCAAAAGCCATGATCAGCGATCAGAAGACACAATTTTCTAACCTGTGTAAATTTTTCATCACGAAGAGATCGAATTTCATTTTTTGAATACTTCGATAACGTTGTGTTCTTGTTTGCAGGTGCGCAGTAAAATAACCCCGGCCGACGTTATTAAACATTTGCATAGTCTACGTCAGAACGTCAACTGAAAGATCGTAGGTGGCCACTCGCATTCGTCTGTCGATTACTCAAAGCCATGATCAGCGATCAGAAGACACAATTTTCTAACCTGTGTGAAATTTTTCATCACGAAGAGATCGAATTTCATTTTTTGGAATACTTCGATAACGTTGTGTTCTTGTTTGCAGGTGCGCAGTAAAATAACCCCGGCGACGTTATTAAACATTTGCATAGTCTACGTCAGAACGTCAACTGAAAGATCGTAGGTGGCCACTCGCATTCGTCTGTCGATTACTCAAAGCCATGATCAGCGATCAGAAGACACAATTTTCTAACCTGTGTGAAATTTTTCATCACGAAGAGATCGAATTTCATTTTTTGGAATACTTCGATAACGTTGTGTTCTTGTTTGCAGGTGCGCAGTAAAATAACCCGGCGACATTTAAACATTTGCATAGTCTACGTCAGAACGTCAACTGAAAGATCGTAGGTGGCCACTCGCATTCGTCTGTCGATTACTCAAAAGCCATGATCAGCGATCAGAAGACACAATTTTCTAACCTGTGTGAAATTTTTCATCACGAAGAGATCTTTTCATTTTTTGGAATACTTCGATAACGTTGTGTTCTGTTTGCAGGTGCGCAGTAAAACGGCCCGGCAACGTCATTAAACATTTGCATAGTCTACGTCAGAACGTCAACTGAAGATCGTAGGTGGCCACTCGCATTCGTCTGTCGATTACTCCAAAGCCATGATCAGCGATCCGAAGATACAATTTTCTAACCTGTGTGAAATTTTTATCACGAAGAGATCGAATTTCATTTTTTTAACACTTCGATAACGTTTTGTTCTTGTTTGCAGGTGCGCAGTAAAATAACCCCGGCCACGTTATTAAACATTTGCATAGTCTACGTCAGAACGTCAATGAAAGATCGTAGGTGGCCACTCGCATTGTCTGTCGATTACTCAAAGCCATGATCAGCGATCAGAAGACACAATTTTCTAACCTGTGTGAAATTTTTCATCACGAAGAGATCGAATTTCATTTTTTGGAATACTTCGATAACGTTGTGTTCTTGTTTGCAGGTGCGCAGTAAAATAACCCCGGCACGTTATTAAACATTTGCATAGTCTACGTCAGAACGTCAACTGAAAGATCGTAGGTGGCCACTCGCATTCGTCTGTCGATTACTCAAAAGCCATGATCAGCGATCAGAAGACACAATTTTCTAACCTGTGTGAAATTTTTCATCACGAAGAGATCGATTTCATTTTTTGGAATACTTCGATAACGTTGTGTTCTGTTTGCAGGTGCGCAGTTAGGCCGGCAACGTCATTAAACATTTGCATAGTCTACGTCAGAACGTCAACTGAAGATCGTAGGTCCACTCGCATTCGTCTGTCGATTACTCAAAAGCCATGATCAGCGATCAGAAGACACAATTTTCTAACCTGTGTAAATTTTTCATCACGAAGAGATCGAATTTCATTTTTTGAATACTTCGATAACGTTGTGTTCTTGTTTGCAGGTGCGCAGTAAAATCCCGGCCGACGTTATTAAACATTTGCATAGTCTACGTCAGAACGTCAATGAAAGATCGTAGGTGGCCACTCGCATTCGTCTGTCGATTACTCAAAAGCCATGATCAGCGATCAGAAGACACAATTTTCTAACCTGTGTGAAATTTTTCATCACGAAGAGATCGAATTTCATTTTTTGGAATACTTCGATAACGTTGTGTTTTTTTTTGCAGGTGCGCAGTAAAGGCCCGGCAACGTCATTAAACATTTGCATAGTCTACGTCAGAACGTAACTGAAAGATCGTAGGTGGCCACTCGCATTCTCTGTCGATTACTCAAAAGCCATGATCAGCGATCAGAAGACACAATTTTCTAACCTGTGTGAAATTTTTCATCACGAAGAGATCGAATTTCATTTTTTGAATACTTCGATAACGTTGTGTTCTTGTTTGCAGGTGCGCAGTAAAATAACCCCGGCCGACGTTATTAAACATTTGCATAGTCTACGTCAGAACGTCAATTAAAAGATCGTAGGTGGCCACTCGCATTCGTCTGTCGATTACTCAAAGCCATGATCAGCGATCAGAAGACACAATTTTCTAACCTGTGTGAAATTTTTCATCACGAAGAGATCGAATTTCATTTTTTGGTACTTCGATAACGTTGTGTTCTTGTTTGCAGGTGCGCAGTAAAATAACCCCGGACGACGTTATTAAACATTTGCATAGTCTACGTCAGAACGTCAACTGAAAGATCGTAGGTGGCCACTCGCATTCGTCTGTCGATTACTCAAAAGCCATGATCAGCGATCAGAAGAACAATTTTCTAACCTGTGTGAAATTTTTCATCACGAAGAGATCGAATTTCATTTTTGGAATACTTCGATAACGTTGTGTTCTGTTTGCAGGTGCGCAGTTAACGGCCCGGCAACGTCATTAAACATTTGCATAGTCTACGTCAGAACGTCAACTGAAAGATCGTAGGTGGCCACTCGCATTCGTCTGTCGATTACTCAAAAGCCATGATCAGCGATCAGAAGACACAATTTTCTAACCTGTGTAAAATTTTTCATCACGAAGAGATCGAATTTCATTTTTTGAATACTTCGATAACGTTGTGTTCTTGTTTGCAGGTGCGCAGTAAAATAACCCGGCCACGTCATTAAACATTTGCATAGTCTACGTCAGAACGTCAATGAAAGATCGTAGGTGGCCACTCGCATTCGTCTGTCGATTACTCAAAGCCATGATCAGCGATCAGAAGACACAATTTTCTAACCTGTGTAAATTTTTCATCACGAAGAGATCGAATTTCATTTTTGGAATACTTCGATAACGTTGTGTTCTTGTTTGCAGGTGCGCAGTAAAATAACCCCGGCCGACGTTATTAAACATTTGCATAGTCTACGTCAGAACGTCAACTGAAAGATCGTAGGTGAGCCACTCGCATTCGTCTGTCGATTACTCAATGCCATGATCAGCGATCAGAAGACACAATTTTCTAACCTGTGTGAAATTTTTCATCACGAAGAGATCGAATTTCATTTTTTGGAATACTTCGATAACGTTGTGTTCTTGTTTGCAGGTGCGCAGTAAAATAACCCCGGCCGACGTTATTAAACATTTGCATAGTCTACGCCAGAACGTCAACTGAAAGATCGTAGGTGGCCACTCGCATTCGTCGTCGATTACTCAAAAGCCATGATCAGCGATCAGAAGACACAATTTTCTAACCTGTGTGAAATTTTTCATCACGAAGAGATCGATTTCATTTTTTGAATACTTCGATAACGTTGTGTCTTCGTGTTTCAGGTGCGAGTTAAACGGCCCGGCAACGTCATTAAACATTTGCATAGTCTACGTCAGAACGTCAACTGAAGGATCGTAGTTGGCCACTCGCATTCGTCTGTTGATTACTCAAAAGCCATGATCAGCTATCAGAAGACACAATTTTCTAACCTGTGTAAATTTTTCATCACGAAGAGATCGAATTTCATTTTTTAGAATACTTCGATAACGTTGTGTTCTTGTTTGCAGGTGCGCAGTAAAATAACCCCGGCCGACGTTATTAAACATTGCATAGTCTACGTCAGAACGTCAACTGAAAGATCGTAGGTGGCCACTCGCATTCGTCTGTCGATTACTCAAAAGCCATGATCAGCGATCAGAAGACACAATTTTCTAACCTGTGTGAAATTTTTCATCACGAAGAGATCGAATTTCATTTTTTGGAATACTTCGATAACGTTTGTTCTTGTTTGCAGGTGCGCAGTAAAATAACCCCGGCCGACGTTATTAAACATTTGCATAGTCTACGTCAGAACGTCAACTGAAAGATCGTAGGTGGCCACTCGCATTCGTCTGTCGATTACTCAAAAGCCATGATCAGCGATCAGAAGACACAATTTTCTAACCTGTGAAAATTTTTCATCACGAAGAGATCGAATTTCATTTTTTGGAATACTTCGATAACGTTGTCTTCTGTTTGCAGGTGCGCGAGTAAAATGGCTGGGCCAACGTCATTAAACATTTGCATAGTCTACGTCAGAACGTCAACTGAAGATCGTAGGTGGCCACTCGCATTCGTCTGTCGATTACTCAAAGCCATGATCAGCGATCAGAAGACACAATTTTCTAACCTGTGTAAAATTTTTCATCACGAAGAGATCGAATTTCATTTTTTGGAATACTTCGATAACGTTGTGTTCTTGTTTGCAGGTGCGCAGTAAAATCCGGCCAACGTATTAAACATTTGCATAGTCTACGTCAGAACGTCAACTGAAAGATCGTAGGTGGCCACTCGCATTCGTCTGTCGATTACTCAAAAGCCATGATCAGCGATCAGAAGAAACAATTTTCTTACCTGTGTGAAATTTTTCATCACGAAGAGATCTTATTTCATTTTTTGGAATACTTCGATAACGTTGTCTTCGTGTTTTCGAGGGCGAAGTTAAACGGCCCCGGCAAACGTCATTAAACATTTGCATAGTCTACGTCAGAACGTAACTGAAAGATCGTAGGTGGCCACTCGCATTCGTCTGTCGATTACTCAAAAGCCATGATCAGCGATCAGAAGACACAATTTTCTAACCTGTGTAAAATTTTTCATCACGAAGAGATCGAATTTCATTTTTTGAATACTTCGATAACGTTGTGTTCTTGTTTGCAGGTGCGCAGTAAAATAACCCCGGCCGACGTTATTAAACATTTGCATAGTCTACGTCAGAACGTCAATTAAAAGATCGCAGGTGGCCACTCGCATTTGTCTGTCGATTACTCATAAGCTATGATCAGCGATCAGAAGACACAATTTTCTAACCTGTGTAAATTTTTCATCACGAAGAGATCGAATTTCATTTTTTGGAATACTTCGATAACGTTGTGTTCTTGTTTGCAGGTGCGCAGTAAAATGGCCCCGGCCAACGTCATTAAACATTTGCATAGTCTACGTCAGAACGTCAATTAAAAGATCGTAGGTGGCCACTCGCATTGTCTGTCGATTACTCAAAAGCCATGATCAGCGATCAGAAGACACAATTTTCTAACCTGTGTGAAATTTTTCATCACGAAGAGATCGAATTTCATTTTTTGGAATACTTCGATAACGTTGTGTTCTTGTTTGCAGGTGCGCAGTAAAAACCCCGGTCGACATTATTAAACATTTGCATAGTCTACGTCAGAACGTCAACTGAAAGATCGTAGGTGGCCACTCGCATTCGTCTGTCGATTACTCAAAAGCCATGATCAGCGATCAGAAGAAACAATTTTCTAACCTGTGTGAAATTTTTCATCACGAAGAGATCGAATTTCATTTTTTGGAATACTTCGATAACGTTGTGTTCGTGTTTTCGAGGGCGACGTAAAACGGCCCCGGCAAACGTCATTAAACATTTGCATAGTCTACGTCAGAACGTCAACTGAAGGATCGTAGTTGGCCACTCGCATTCGTCTGTTGATTACTCAAAAGCCATGATCAGCTATCAGAAGACACAATTTCTAACCTGTGTAAAATTTTCATCACGAAGAGATCGAATTTCATTTTTAGAATACTTCGATAACGTTGTGTTCTTGTTTGCAGGTGCGCAGTAAAATAACCCGGCCGACGTATTAAACATTTGCATAGTCTACGTCAGAACGTCAACTGAAAG
Source organism: Trichogramma dendrolimi (assembly GCA_034770305.1). Classification (NCBI taxonomy): domain Eukaryota; kingdom Metazoa; phylum Arthropoda; class Insecta; order Hymenoptera; family Trichogrammatidae; genus Trichogramma; species Trichogramma dendrolimi. Next base: position 186,319 of record JAPMIB010000201.1, read on the forward strand.
ATCGTAGGTGGCCACTCGCATTGTCTGTCGATTACTCAAAAGCCATGATCAGCGATCAGAAGACACAATTTTCTATACCTGTGTGAAATTTTTCATCACGAAGAGATCGAATTTCATTTTTTGAATACTTCGATACGTTGTGTTCTTGTTGCAGGTGCGCAGTAAAATAACCCCGCTTCGACGTCATTAAACATTTGCATAGTCTACGTCAGAACGTCAACTGAAAGATCGTAGGTGGCACTCCGTCGTCTGTCGATTACTCAAAAGCCATGATCAGCGATCAGAAGAAACAATTTTCTTAACCTGTGTAAAATTTTTCATCACGAAGAGATCGAATTTCATTTTTTGGAATACTTCGATAACGTTTGTCTTGTTTTGCAGGTGCGCAGTAACGGCCGCAAACTTCATTAAACATTTGCATAGTCTACGTCGAACGTCAACTAAAGATTAGGTGGCCACTCGCATTCGTCTTGTCGATTACTCAAAAGCCATGATCAGCGATCAGAAGACACAATTTTCTAACTGTGTAAAATTTTTTCATCACGAAGAGATCGAATTTCATTTTTTGGAATACTTCGATAACGTTTGTTTCTGTTTGCAGGTGCGCGAGTAAAAT